>PNEQ01110215.1:53536-138990 GCA_003012365.1 Medauroidea extradentata
ATAAAGGGAAACGAGTGTGGACAAGGCCGTGGATTCTGCGGAGACCACAGCGCGGTGCTTCAGCAATGTTGTTAAGAGAATTATACGAAGAAGATCCTGTAGAGTTTAAAAGTGTGATACGACTGACACCGGAACAGTTTGAAGAACTGTTGTGTATGGTATCGCCATATATTCAATGTTCTGACACAGTAATGCGTGATAACACGATTGGACACAGCAATAGTAATTATATTTTCAACTTGGGCCTGAGTACATGTCGCACAGTATCATTGCTGGAGAGTCAGATGGCATGACCTTATAACGTTGAAGAATGAATGTAACGTTAAGCTTATATTACGGTCACTTACGCCATTGGTTAAAGTGACAAGGCAACATATCATGATTTTAACACATTGCATGCTGTCGAAGAATATAAGTATGGATGAATAATATTTGTGCTTCACGCATATTATCGAGCCTTACTACTTTATGCAAAGTCAAATAGCAGATTCCAACCACCTTCGTTAAATAGTGTCATTGGTTATCAAACTGCTTGGTCATCATTAAAGTAGAACATTTGTTTCACCGTCGCAGTCACACTAACTGCTGGCCATCAAACCAACCGTCCAAATTTAGTGTCAATTTTTCGGTCGTCAAGTTTCTAATGATCGATACGTGATGTTAGGTTAAAATGTTTGTAATGTGTAGTTTAAAAAAATTAAAACGTGTCGTTTACAGTCGCTTACCAGTGTCCAGTAGTTACTTTTTACATTGTACAAAATGAGTCTGTAGACTCTTAACAAATTACACGTACATGTTTTTCCTTTCAAATTCCTTATTACGGATGAAGAGAAAAAATTAACTTTTTTTATAGCTACACTGTTGCTAGGATTGTCCACTGTACGAAATAGTCATTGAAAGAACAGTATTCTTGGTGTTACGAAACGTCTGTTGAAATAAGGATCCAGTTTGATTGTAGGTATTATATCGATTGTTACTACACACATCTGTTCCGCAGAAGTAGCAACGAACATTTGTATTATATAGAACATACTGTCACTTCTACAGAACAGGTTGTTGTAGGAACTGTACAGAGAGTACCGACAATCAAATTGGACTGTTGTCCATATCTTAACACAAGTACGGTAACAACTACAACAATAATTTCCTTTCAGTAATATATAGTGTACATTGTTGCAGAAATGGAGTTAAATTTCAAGTAAATAAGTTGAGGTTAAAGTTAATTAAATATGTTTAATACAATATAGAATAAAAAATACTTTTACAATAAAACAACTATGTAATTATTAATACGCACAGGATTTTAATATGTAATAAATGCATTGTGGCAGTTAAGTAATGCTACTTGCTAGGATTAACATAGCGGCCGCAAGAAAAAGGTATTAATGGAATCACAAAAAAGTGAACACACTTTTAACCAGGACCTCAGCTCAGTGGAATTTGTATTTAACGTTCGATTATTTGTATTGTCAAGATATTTGCAATGCTAAAGAGGCCTTGATAATCGTCAAATAAACGGGTCTTAAAAAGTAGGCATTCAATGATGAATAAATAAAAAGAGGTTTAATGAACGATCAGTAATTGACGAAGCATCAAAGTAACGTTCATGGAGGTTATGTTGACGAAGGTTGAAGAAACAGAGGAACGTAGTTACTAAAGAGGAAGTGCTGCTCGCTACTTATGTTAAGATGTTGTAAAGTGTACACTATAGAGGACAACACACCAGTCTACATGTTCACCTGATTATTGTTACATTCATCACATCTCTCTCCTCAACGTACATTTCTCGCACATGCAAGCATGTTTACTCAATGTATAGGGGTACATTAATTTCGTTTTTACCGAAATCACGAAATTTAAAAAAAAAAAAAAAAAACGATTTAAGTGTGGTGCTGCTTGCATTTACAAACATGTTTTTTGAGGTTATTGATCATTTTAGACAATTTCGTTTTCACGAAATTATCTATCACTCACGAAATTTTACCTTAATAGCGAAATGTTTCTTTATTCACGAAATTCTCAAATTTTTTCGCGAAATGATTTATTTTCACGATGCAAAAAATACATTTGACCATTATAAACAACTCCCTATCACCAATTAATTCCGTACTTAATTGAAAATTGGTTACCTTGCGTGTGTCTACTTCTCCATTAGAAGCAATTAAAAGTAATGACAAAAAACAGAACGCTTGCGAAAAGTCACAATAAAAAGTTCTTCATTATTACGGTATGTACACTGTATGTCACGATGGTCTGAATCAAAACAAACACAAGCACATCGTCCGTCCGACGTCCATCATCCGCTGGTACGTTCAGAAATCCCGGGACACGTCTGAAATAAAACTGGTACTTCAAACGAAAAATATAGTATGTCGTACCATATTTTACGTTCACAGACAAAGGGATCTTCGTATACTTGTAGTACTGGTACCCTAAAACTGGTTTTATCTACCAATAGATTGGTACGTAGTTATAACGGTATTGCTACGGGAATCGGTGAGTTTTTCATGAAGTACTAGACATTTATTATGAAAAAAATTAGTTATTACGTTTTGTTTGAAACTTTTAAAGTAATTATTAATTAGAACCTTGACGTGTACAGATTAATTAACAATAAAACTCAGTACTGGAATTTTCCACGCGAGGTTTTTTCTTGAACTGGGAATCCCCGCCTTGGCGCGATGTTTTAACTTACTTGTTTGTTTATATTCTGCCGTGAAAAGTAATTACAAAGTATCAATATAAAAAAGATGATATTTTTAACGTTTTTATTAGCAGTTTATGTAAATCGCACAATTTGTAGGTGCGGTAATTGGCTAACGAAAATTTAAGTATGTTCTTGTGTTTATTTTGTAAGTGTATTTCATAGTTAAAATTTTTAAAATGCCAAAGGTTGTAAGCGTCTTCCAGAGGGAAAGGGAGTACGAAAAAGAGGGATTTTATGTTTTTCATAAAGAAAAGCAAATCATGATGTGTAAATTTTGTAATTCAATTGTTGATTGGAAGCGAATGGACAGTTGTGATAAACATTGCCAGCAAAGGGCCTCACATATAATCAATAAACATACTGCACTACAGTCGACATCTGGCGTGAAAAGACAAATCACAGTAGAATAGCAAATGGGTTTGCACAAAAAAGCAAGAGAAGAAAAAGTTATGCTTGCGAAAGACACAGCTCGTGCCTTTGTTGAAGCTTATATTCCTTTGCAAAAACTGGACCACCCTTCCATGAGGATATGGTTGAACAAGTACATCAAAGGTATGTTACCCACACTAAATAAGCATGTACAAAACAAATTGCAACTAGGCCTACTCATGATACTTTGTGAAAATTTAATGTGCAACTGCATTGTTTTTTGGGTCAGGGAAGTCTTAAATTATTTAGGAATTGTCAGAAAAATTGTATTACAAGTTAATGTAGCCATCCTGTTCCCAGGGACGAAAGAAATTTTTTATTTTTAATTGTATATTTCACAAATATCTGAACATTGACTTACAAAATGTGGTAGTCTAGGCCCTATGTAAATTAACAAAAAAACTTTACAGCACAATGTTTTTAATTAGGTGTATGACTTTGTTCTGAGATACTTAATCCATTTTATGTGTGTGTGATATTTATTAGGTCTATCAGTTTTGTATTTATAGTTAATTTTTACTGTAAAGACTGATCTTGACATGCTTTAAACTCTGTATTTAGGTTTTACGTGATGAAAATAAAATTAATGAAGAAAATTTTTAGGCTAAATCCCTCCCCTATAAAAAATCCTGGCTACGCCTCTGCCTGTTACAAATATTTTGCAGCATAGGCCGGCCTGCTGGTCATCGGTAGCTATCTTTTGTTGCAAGTTTTTGTAGAAGTTCTATGTAGCCTATGCCTGACCTTTGTAATCTTTATTTGCAGGAGCTGACGACCTTCCACAGGCACATACATTGCGAACTACTTACCTGGATCACTTAAAAATAGAAGAGGAGAAGAAAATTTAGGAAGCTGTTCGGGATCAGAAAGTAGTACTTCTGTGTGATGAAACCACCAACCTCAAGGGACAGTGTGTGTTTGTGGTTCTTTTCAAGATTCTTTTACTAAGTAATGAACACAAAGTTCTTGTTGAAGTGGCCAAACTCTTGAACAATGCAAATGCTACAGAATGTTCGCGAGCTATTGTGGAAATACATACCAAGTTTGAAGTCAAGTTTGAAAATGTTGTCTCATTTACATCAGATTCTGCAAAACACATGACTAAATGTGCTGGCTTGTTAAAAGTTTTAGAGAGTGAAAACTTGCTGCACGTCCAGTGTTGGGCTCATAAACTTAACCTGGTGGGTAATACATGGTCATCTGAACTTTCGTCCCTCAATGCATGTGTGGTCAACACAAAGATGGCATTCCTAAATACACGTAAAAGAAAGCACCACTACCTCAGCTTTCTTGAACAGTCGAATGTAGATAAAAACAAATTGTATACATCACCCGTGCAAACTCGGTGGAATTCATGGTTTCGTTCTGTCGAATATCTTGACTAGTATTTGCCATACTTGATTTTGTTTTTTAGGTCTTACGACGGTGAACGTAGTGCTGCAACAGAATACTTCAGAAACATGTCTGAAGAAGATGCAGTGGTTTTGCAGTGTGAAGCAAAGTTTGTTGTTGAGCACTGCAAATCAACTGTGGACTTGCTTGAATGCCTAGAAGGTTCTTCATACATTTTCTCTCATAAACCAAGTGCTAGACTGAATGACCTAAAGTGTGGCTTCAAAAATGTTAATGACAGGATTTTTGGTCCACAGACATCAAAACTGTTAACTTTAGATGCTTGTCTTAAATCCGCAACTGCTGCAAAGCTTGCAGCAACCGGCCAGAAATCATTCATGAGATTGTCATCATTAGTAGCATGTGGTCCTGCAAGAGAGTTCATTGAACATGTTGGTAAACTCTACAATCCTAGAGAAATTGCTTCCCAAGGACCAGAAATTGATGCTGAAGATGTACAGTCAAGAGTGAAAATTTTGCCATTTTTAAGTACGCTACCTTTTCACGAGTTCCTTGAAGGCTACGCAGCAACGAAAGAAGCAATAATTGCTGGAGATTTCACAAATATTGATGTACTCAAAATTGTATTGTCGTTGTACAGTGACCTTCCAAATTATTCTAGCTGCGCTGTCAAGTGTCTTTCGATACCTCTGTCAAATGTTGATAGTGAGCGGGCATTTTCCTGCTATAATGACATTGTAACAGACAAGAGAACAGCTCTCAAAACAGGAAACATTAAACTTATGCTTGCCATGAGCTGGAATGCATAAGTTAGATTCTAGAAACTGTTTTTTTTTTTTTAGACTGAAGCTGAGTTTTAGTCATCGAGACTAATATTAATCCCAATTATATTTAACTTATTTTAATTTACTAATGTTTTTTACAAATTGATTATTTTTATTTACTAATTTATTTACCAGCTATTGGCAATTTGTTTTACTTTATTGTTAGTTGGTAGTTTTTTTATTACTGGAAATACTAGTTAGTTTTCATAAAAAAAATCTCAATAGGGCAAACTTCAAGTAAGACCATGTTGAATATATGGATTGTATGTACAATAATGTTAAAATACCAATTTCTACATTGCAAAAATTTTATACTTACATTTTTTATACCGAAATATTTCACCGAAATGTCTCATTTTATTTACTGAAATCAGTCATTTTTATTTACCATTTTTCATTGGCCCTATCAATGTAACAGTGCCACGGAACTAAAAAAAAAAAAAAAAAAAAAAAAAAAAAAAAAAAAAAAAAAAAAAAAAAAAAAAAAAAAAAAAAAAAAAAAACATAAAAAGTTTTCACCGTTAAAAAGGAATGGGACACCAATTATAACTTACACCTTTTTCCAACTCAGAATGTAAGTTGTGAAAGTCGGTTTGTAAAAGCTAAATTTTATATATCAATTTTTTCTAACTTTTAATCCCGTATTTTATCATAGACAAAAATTCATTTAGTTATGCAGCTTGCACCAGTACCAACCGTTGACATGTATTATTAGCTCTGTAAATGTTGGTTCATTAAAGATAAATCATTCTGCCTAAATATAAGTTTGTGAACTATTACAGTGGATAAATATTTCTCAGTTTTCAATATACTGGCTTAAAATAATAAACCGGGCAACTCGTATGAACTCTTAAACCGTTTATGTCAAGTTCGTAACTAAGCGCTGTTGTCATCCATGCTGCAATGTTACAATCCACATCAACATCCCGAGAGCTCGCCAAACTGAAGCACAACGTTCACTCGCTGGTTTACTTATAGCAGCCTTTTGTTATTGTTTGTTAATTAACGTGTTTGTTTATTTAGTTATTATAAATGTATAGCCTTTGACCAATGTTATACGAAGTTTGTATAACATAAAGTAGGCATAGATAAACTTCAGCAAATGGGTTTTCTCTTACTCCTTAAATCACTTAAGTTTATATTTATATGATTGTAACTTGCATATGACTGTATGTATGTATACAAAATATATAAATTGTTTTAAGACCTATCGCAGAATGAACGCATTACGTTTTACATGTCTAGGCCTATATCATATCTATGGATTTTCTAAATTAAAGTGTGGCGATAATGTAATTTCTATAAGTTTTTAGACACTAATAGTTTGACTGTTCAGTAGTTATGTAGCTTATCAATGTTGAAGTGTCACTCAATTATCTTTGTCAAATGATAACTTATTAGCAGCAATCTTTTTTTTTATTACGTCGTGCTTCCCAGTTCGGAACACAAGTGTTCTTCTTTGTTGTTACAAAAAAGTTATCGAAACAATTTCCTCACCTATACGTTTGTTATTGCCCTGCCGATAGAAATGTAAGAAATAATAATGTAAAAATATTATTTGCAATGTGTATTTCTTTCAAGTAAACACCAGAAACAAATAAAACTGATAGCCCCTAAAAATGTGCAGTGAAATACATTTTAAAGTACTTAAAGACCAAAGGTGTTGTAATTTTTCGTGACTCGTGGGGTTCTCGTCCAAACAGCGAGTTATAAAAAGTACTTTCCAGTATATTTCACTGTAAATTTTTTGGGGCTATCAGTTTTATTTGTTTCTGGTGTTTACTTGAGAGAATTATACATTGCAAATAAAATTTTTACATTATCATTTCTTACATTTCTATCGGCAGGGCAATAACAAACGTCGTGGTGTTCAGTAAATATTTTGTCAATACGGACGTCACTAACTATTTTGTATTCTAGTGGTTACAATATTTTTGTATCCTCGGTAAAACTTTAGTGTGTGCAGCAAAACTTTTCTGTGGTCACCACAAAATCATTTTGGTGAGGCCCAAAGCGACAAAATATTTTGTGGTTGCCACAAAGACAAAGATTTTTTACAACGTACTGTGTCGACAATGTTAAGCTGTAAATCTGATCCTCAGATAAGATCAACTCAATGTGAAAAATCAAAACCTTAATTTTTTTGTAAATCGCTAGCATTTCTGACGGACGGAATAGGCCAAAAAACTGGCGGATGCGATGGATGTTGTAAATTCCCCCTTCCCCCCTGTTTGGCAAAAAAATTGTTTAGCAGATTATATAATCTTAACAAAAATAAAAAAAATGGTAGCCATTTTAAAAATGTGATTGAGAAAAAACTTCATAAAAATAAAGTGATCTCTACTATATACTACTTACGTGTGCACCACATTCGATGATATTTGGGAAAATTGTTTCTCAGATATCCATCCAGTTTGAGGAATTTTTGAATGTCAGCATTTTTGTAAATACAAATACAACATGAACAGAATACATTAAAGTCACGTGACCTAACTAAGTGTACCGACTATATGTTTACCGAAAATAATGGAAATTGGTATAACGGTTCCTCAAGTATATTATTTGATAAAAATATGTTCAAGTGACTGCCATTTAAAAAATACAAACGTCAAATGGACATTGTTATGCAATAATGAACCAACTAATATGGTTTTTAATAGCACTTAATGATGATGATTGTTCTGTCCGAAGACAAGTTTAGAGCCGCGAAGGGCGTCGGGGGATGGACACCACGACGCCCTCCAGTACTGCGTAAAAAATGTAAGGTTAGAATATTTTAGGTTAGTTTATGTTAAGTTAAATTAGGATAGGTAAGGTTTGTTCAGGTTAGGTAACCTGACCTAATCCAACGTCAGGTTATGTAATGTTAGGTTACTTAACCTAAACTAACCTAATCTCACCTAAACCTATTTTAATCCAAAATTAAATAATCTACAATATTCTAACCTAACGAATTTTTTTACGTAAGCTTAAATTTAACGTCTATAGAAACATTTTTATCAATAAACTGTACCTCTAAAATCAACAGTTTTGTCGGTACACAATAAGTAGTTATTCTTAATATATAATGCTCGGGAATGAATGGTTGTAAAGCGCATGGGTGATGACCACGTGATAAGAAACATTTGTTGGAGAACAATTGTCCGGAAGTAGCATCCGGTAAAAGCGAAGGTGCAGAGACAAACACAAGCGCTCCGAGGCACCACTCCAGTGGCTGAGAGTCAACCACACTTTCACATATTCATTTGCTCCGTTTCTTAGAGCTCTATGCCAATTTTGGTGGCTCCATATCTTATGGATTCTAGTAATTTTAAAAAATTGTATTTCGAAATTTTGATTTCAGAGACCTGTAGCTCCCTTAATATTCACCAGACAATAAGCGTTGGTCAGTGTAATCCCCCTTTATTTAACATAAACATATACACAAACATATACACACATATACACACATATACACACATATACACACATATATACACATACAGTATGTCCAGAAACAAACGTATAATAAGCACACCACTGGGCTAAATTGGAGACGAAAATGTTAGCAAAACGTTGTACGACGACGTTTTACATGCACAAGGTGACAACACTGCTTGGCGCTCTACGTCCACGTATTATTCCTAGGGACATACCGATTTACTCACGATTTCTCGTGGCTTTCTTTGTTAACGGTGCCTCTTAGCTCAAGGCCATCCCGGCGCCTGGCCCCCATGGGCGAGGAGAGAGATCACGCTCTACCACGCAATGGACTTTAGCTAACAGTCAGTTGGAACCGCCGAACCCTTAGACGAAACACTATCCTGCGCCTTCATCCACCTTCCAAAGGAGTTACAGTAGCTAGCGAGAGAGCCTAGGGCCACCCATCCCAGGATCTCGCCAACAATTCTGTCCCCCAACTGAGGTCCTCAGCTCAGCCTCTTCTTAGTTTGAGTCGGGGTCTATCTAAGCCCTAACAGACTTTCCAGGTCTGCTACCGGGAACTTTTGCAGCCTACTCATCGATCATTCTCAGAGGAAGAGTCCTCTGCAGATCTGCCCAGCATTCGTGCAACCACCACGACTACGAGACCAGCCCAGACAAGTCATGAGAGAAAACCTCGTCATGGCGCTACCTGGTTGCCCGTAGTACTACCTAATTTTCATGGCATTTGTGGGTTTTCCAGCCTGTCTTACGTCAGGTTCATCCTTTACCATTATCCTTTGTCTCCCACTTGGAGACTTGGGCTTTTGGGCCCCAACAGCCTAAGCGCTAGGCAGTCTAAAACCCCACCTAGTGGTTTCTCCTTGTTGCCATCTGTCGGAGAATCCATCTGGGCAGATACCTCTTTCCTAACTCTGAGGAGTCGAGGTGCATGGGGCCCGTACGCCAGAGCCTGCATCGGTTCTAAGATCCAGTGGCGCCACGAGGAGGCTGCAGGTTGACTTGGGTGTGAGAGGTTTTTGTGCTGATAGATCACGGAAGCGTAAAGCTAGCACCAGAGGCCGAGGAACCCATCCCGGTGTAGTGCCCACCAATATTCACTAGCCCTGGAGCAACATCAGCACCCCTGAGAGTGTGTATGTGGTTACTCCCTTCGGATACTGGAGCGTGGCACCGTTCCGACACTTCAAGAAAGGAGATGCACTATTCGCTCTTGGATTTCTCCAAGGCGAGAACACACCTGAACCACCTATTTCTAGGGACAGGAAAATATCGCTACTTCAAAGACCCAAATGCTAGAATCCACGTTCTATTCTTACTCAAGTCTCGTCTATTCGTTCATTGTCCGCTGTTCCACTGAGTAGCAGCTAGTGGACGAATGGTCGAGGCTTGAGTATGTATAGGACAATATATTTTAGCTTGTAGGTAATTGAATTGGCGGAATTTTCCTGTCGCTAATTATTTAGGGTATGTTGTGTCAAGAAGGGACGTAGAATCAAGTTTGGACTGCGCGGGATTTTAACCTGCGTCAATGATATGCAGGTCAGAACAGTAGTAGTAAAATAAGTAAGACATCTGTGAAGTGAAAGAGGAGACCAACTACAACGCTATGTTGCCACATTGTGCATATAAGATTATGTCGTACAACATTTTGCCACTACATTGTCGTCGTCAATTAAGTCCAGGAGTCGCTCGGTGTGCATATTGTGAGTTTACTTGTCAATAGTGTGAATAAATTGCCCCTGACATTTCCAACTACAACAACCTCGCTAGACATTCTGTGCGCTGTACAGCTTTCTGAAGGGCTGAAGTACTGCCACGTTAATACATTAGTGTTTTTAGCCTACTGTCCGAAGGACGTAGGCGTATGAGATCACCAGTGTGTATTTGTATCCCTAAAGACATTTGAACAAGTGAACCGATTTTCATCTAACTTTGTATAAATATAGCACTTTAAACTCTGACTTTATTTTTATGTATTTCGTTCACGTCATGTTCATTTTTTCAAAATGGCGCCCATTTTAAAATTGTTCGATCAAGCTAGATATCTAAGGCACCATACTTTAGAATTTTATCAAACTTAGTAAAAATATACTACACACAAATCCGACCTGACTTTTGTGTATTTCGTTCCTCTTGTGTGCATATTTTCACAATGGCGGCCATTTTAACATTTTTAGCACAGTAGCACATATCAGGGTTTTTTTCTTTTTTCTATTTTTTTTTACAATTTCGTCAAACCTGGTACACTTATACTACATACAAGGCTGATTTGATTATTGTGTAGTTATTTCATCCTGTACTCAAATTTCAAAACGGCGGAAATTTTTTTATTTTTAGCATAGTATCACATATCTTAAGAAATATTTTGAATTTCACTTAACTTGGTACACTTATACTAAACGCAAAGCTGACTTTACTTGTTTGTATTTCGTTCCTGTGTACATATTTAAAAAAGCGGCGGCCATTTATATATTTTTAGCGTAGTATAACATAAATGGTACACATGTACAACATACAAAGCTGAGTTAAATATAGTGTATTTCGTTCATCCTGATTTCATACTTTTAAAATTGCGGTCATTTTTAAATTTTTGGCACAGTATGGCATGTTAAGGAACATTATTTAGAATTTCATTAAGCTTTGTACATATATACTACGTACAGTTATGACTTTAAAGTTGTGTAATTCATTCATCTTCTCTTTATATTTTCAAAATTATGGCCATCTTTATGCTATATTTTTAGCACAGTAATACTTATCTTAGGATATATTATTTTCAGAATTTCATCAAAATTGGCACACATAAAGTTCTACTGCATACAAACCTGACTTAACTTTTGTATAATTCGTTTATCCTTCTGTAATATTTGGAAAACGGTGGCTGTTTTTTATTTTTCTTTGTGACAGCAAGACATCTCAGAAAACATTTTCCCCAATTTATTAAACTGGTGACTCGCGTATTACTTAGGAAGCATATTTACCTTTAGTATGTTTCGTTTCTCATACGACTAAATCAATGTTATATTTTAATATTCCTAGATTACGTAAACGATTTTAACTTTCCGGGTTAATTTGCACCCACTTTGAGGAAAGAAGGCTTATCAGTTTTATGCTGGTAACTTCTTGTTTTTTTTTCTTTTGGTAACGGTCCGGCCTCGCTCCTCTGTTCGACATTTTATTTCACGGTGGAACTAAGTGAATCTCTTGTTAATTAATGTTACAGTCATCACAGAAATGTTACACGTATAATTTTTCCAGGACTGAAAAAAATTATTGACTGCAAGCGCATTTTTTTTCTTTCGTTAATGTGATGCCGTTTGATCTACAGTGACTAAGGAATGAGGTGGCAAAATTGTTAACAAATCAAGGTGAGTGCATGATGTTAAATTAGTTTATGTATCAACATTGTATTTTAAATGAAAATTGTATTTGTAAATATCTTAAAATGAAATTTCAGAAACATTTAAATAATTTTAACTTTAAATGAGAAAATTGTAAGGCTCTATGCCCCGGGTGCCGAATGATCTGAGACCGGAATTTCTATTTGTCCTGGCATATTTTCATATGTTCTAAATACTGCAAAATCGAGAATGTTGTATCTACCGCTTACTTATACTTCTTAATATAACTCGTGTTAACAAAATCTAAGAAATTAAAATAAAAGGAAACCAGAAGTTACCATCATTACTCGTAAGCCCACTTTCCTCTAACTGGGTGCAAATTAACCCTGAAACTTAAATCGTTTACGTGCATCCAGGAATATTAAATATTGATATTAATTTAGACTTAATATAAACGAAATATACAAAATAGAGGCTAACTTACTAAGTTGTACACGAGTACACAGTTTCAAAAAATTCGGGAACAAATTTTCTAAAACGTCTTTCCTATCATAAAGATAAAAATAGCCGCCCTTTTCAAAATATTACGAAAAGTTAATGAAATACACAAATGACCAGTCAACTAACTAACTCGAATACTCGGGCCAAGATTAATGAAATTCTGAAAAATATATCTTCTAATAAGTCATATTACGCTAAAATATGTCGAAGCGGCAGCCATAAAAATATCAACACATGGTTAACGAAATACACAAAAGTCAAAGTCAGTATGCTGAGTAGTTTGTCTGTATTTATTTTAAAAAATCCCCAGAAAAATCTCATATACGTCAAATTATTCTTAATAAAAAAACTTACTACCGTTTTGAAAAAATTAAAATAAAGTGTACGAAAACGTAATCAAAGTCAAGTCAAATTTTCAAGCTGTATATGTGAACCAAATTATTAAAAATTGGAAAAAATATTTTTCAGTTGCGTTAAACTCAAAAATTGCCATATTTACAGAAATATAACAAAGGAAGAAAAAATACAAAAGTCCGGCGTGAATAATATGTAGGTTTAGCTATGTGTACTACATTTATAAAATTCAGAAAAAATATTTACTGAGATATGACATACTGTGCTAAAATATGTAAATAGAAGCCATTTCAAAAATATAAATAAAGGACGAACGAAATATGCAAAGGTCAAGTCAGATTTGTGTGTAGTATTTGTGCGCCAAATTTTGATGAATTATAAAGTACGGTTATTTGGATATTTAGTTCGATCGAAAAAAGTTAAAATGATCGCAATTTTGAAACTATGATCAAGGCGTAAATGAAATATATAACAGTCAAGTCATTTTATGGACACACATCCATAAATACATGCATACATACATACATACATACATACATACATACATACATACATACATACATACATACATACATACATACATACATACATACATACATACATACATACATACATGCATACATACATACATACATACATACACACACGCACACATACACACATTCAGACACACAAACAGGAAAGTGATCTCATAAGCCTTATACTTTTTCCTTCGGAAAGTAAGCTATAAACACTAAAGTGAAATTCAGAAAGGGTAGCGAGATTTTTTTTTTCATAGAATGTTTCATGTTACTAAAATAACAAGAGGAAGAGTACAGCTTGGTAATGCTAAGAGTCAAGTTATTAAAGTGCACTCAGAAATTGGGAAAATTAATTTTACCTGATAGGAAAATACTTTAGAAGTACTCGAACGGTACAAATATACTTTCTAAGCGGTAGATAAGTTTTGCAGTGGTATTATAGAAACAAGTGGCAGAGAAGGAAGGTCTTACACACAGTTATTTATACTGGTTACAGAAGGGACCAGAGGCCGGCCACAGCGGAGACGCGAAGAAAAGAGTAAAGAAAAGAAAGAAAAATAATAAAGGTATCCTGTAGAGATGGGAAGAAGAGAAGCGATAAAACAAATATGACCAATTTGTGCAGTTTAACGAACCAACTTAAGAGCCAGCCTCCATTCAGCCCGACGTCCCAGACTACAATAAATTCTCTTTTTCGTTTCCCCTTATTTTCTTTTCGCTTGCGATTTCCTAGCACGTCTTTTCCACGTCTCGTGTCATTCTTTTTTTTTATCGAGTTTTGGTTAACTCAACTTATTCACCAATTCCAAAGTCTGATGTGAGATGTAATACGCATACCCTTCTACGTTGTAGCGACCGTAAACTCGACTAACAGGGATGTTCTTTTCCCGGAAGGGTAGGCCAGAGATGGGGTGAATCCTATTTTTGCTGACTAGTGCCATGGGATTTGTTCAAAAGATATATTTTTTCTCCCTTTTCTTTCCCATTGTATCCTTTCCGTGTTATTTGTGGAGGAAGAGGGTAGGGAAGGAAGTCAGAGGAAGAGCTCCAGGCTCAATACTTGACTTGTAGCTAACTGTACATCTGACCTTCTTTCCTTTCTGGCAACACAACACTGGCTGCAACTGTAACATCTGTGTGGCAGCAGGCCACATTTACATTACCTCTATTATATTCACTCATAGTTTAACTACATTAATCATTTTGAAACTGTTTCATGTCTTTGAAACATTCTTGCAGTGAAGGTAAATGATTTAGTAGAATATTATCTGTTACTTGACATAATATCCCTTGAGATTTTTGTTTTATTTTTATTTATATATGTGTTTGCTACAGCCAAACTGACTTCGTTCCTCCTCATTGTTTTTATTGCCTCATTCTTCGTATTACGAACCAAAGTTAAGTTCGTAATATTACACTATAACTATTTCATATGAAATTATCGTTACCTAAATACATCAACTTCACAGAAAGTCATTTTACCGAAATTTATTTTCCTAAACAGTCGTTTCCCTGATGCTTTCGGGAAAACGGTTTTCGGGTAAATGACGTGTACCCAAAAACATTAGCTGACATGAATTTTATACTTTCCTTAATTTTTGTAGGTTCTCTGCATATTATGCAGTTTATTATTTCTTTATTTGAAATCACTTATAACATCCAAACTAAATTTGGACTTATTTATTTAAGTAGCTAAAAGAAGTGAAGGTGATATGATAGTATTTTGTCTTCGCCAATGAAATAAAATACTTAACCAGTTTTGTAATATGAAAAATTTACCAATTAATTTGTCGTCTTGACTTAAGGGCACTATCGATTACACACTTGAAATGCGTTGCTGTGTGTCCGTAAGTACGTTTTCTTACGAAGTTACAACAAACGTACCCATTGTGACAATGTACGAAAATACAGCACATTTCGAACAAGGGCGGAATGCCGTTGTTAATACACCATGCCCATTAAAAATGTTCTGTCTAAAGCACGCTAACATAGTTAATAACAGCCTTTCAGAATTCCGTACTTTAAAATGTACTAAACATACGTACGCGAATCTGAGATAGAAACATACATTGAATTTTGCTTCAGACTAATCATCAATATGATTGTATGGTCAACGCATAAAGTCTTCGGTGGGAATTTTGTACGCCAGTTCAGAGCTTTGCTAGCAATTGTCTTAGGGGGGTGGGGAGTATGCCTTAAGAAGTACATATACACACCAGGGGTCCTACACTTGGAAAATTTTGATTCGTAGGTGTAAAATGGTGCTATTTCAGGAGTTTCCAGGTCAAAAATTTGAATTTTTAAAAAAAAAAAAAACGGTCATATTTTTTTTTACGATAAATTATGCTTTTAGTGGAAAAATCCTTGTACTCAGATAAAAAAAATTCTTATTTGCTATGTGGCGATCACCCCAATTAATAAGAGTAAGTGCCATAAACTTTAAGCAATTATAATTTACAAATATAATAATATAATATGTCATGCGACGATTCATTATTCTCGTTATTGTATCAGGATACCGATATTCTCTGTGTACAGAATATTATTTAGGAAAAACCGAAATGTACACTGTTTCTGACCAGCCCATAAAACAAAACCCTAAAGACGTTTGAACTTGGCACCATTGCCATTTTGTTTTAGTGCCTTTGTTTCACGTGTTGGTAGAACTGGGTAGTATGAGCAATAAAGATGGCGGAAACGGTCGCAATGGTTGTTGTCTCGTGAATTTGCCTTTTCTTTATCTACCAGAGGAACATGGTCCTCCGGACCGGATCCCGGATCTTCGTGACGACCTTAGAGTAAAATGCGTTTAATTTCGTTTGGTACCGTCTAGCGTACGTTATTGCTTGTTCGCGACCACATCCTGTGCGTGGCTTGGACATTGTCTTGTTGTTTACATTGCAGCATTCATCGCAATCGTGTTTCATGTGTAGTTGTACTTAAGACACACAACTAACAGTTTCTTTGTGCGTTATCTTGGTTTGTAGAGTGCAATTGTTTTTGTATACAATAACACCAACGGACGCGCCGAACGATATATCGATTGTGCGGCCGACAAGATAACCTGATGATATATCGCGCACTCGCGCGCGGCTATTTATTGACGGTTTGTGTGCGCTGTCCTCTCGTACGGACTTACGCGTAAACAAAAAAATGTCTGACGAAAAATTAGTTCTTGAGCGCCGACTTGAGCGTGCAGAGGACCGTCTACGACGCGCAGCGTCTCTCGCACCTGATGCACAAGCAGATAGTTCAAGGAGGGCGATATTTGTGGCCACCTGCCGTGATTTGGCCTCACTGCGGGAAGGGTTTGAAGATCACTTACAGAGGGATCTTGCGCACAATAAAAAGGACAAATTTGATCGCAAGAAACACAAAGAGAGGCTCGAAATATTCGACACTCAGTACTACCAGATCATGGCTGCCCTAAAAGCATTCAATGTAAGTACTTCAAAGGGCCTAGAGTCTGAAGAAACGTCATTGCCTGTGGGCCTCACACAACGGATAGCGCTTCCAAAAATTAAACTACCCATTTTTAGTGGTGAAATAAAGGATTGGACTAGTTTTTCAAACCTCTTTCAAACCCTTACTATGCAAGGCAAGGTGTCTGATGTAGAACGCTTAGCATACTTGAAGTCATCCATTTCGGGTGAACCCCTATCACTTATTCAGTCATTGACTCTGAAGTAGGGAAACTTTGCTGTTGCGTGGGAAACCCTAAACAGACGCTACGAGAATAGGCGGATAATGATATCACAGTCGCTAGACTCATTACTACAAGCTCCCAATGTAGTGGATGACTTACCTGCTCTCTTGCGTCAGCTTCTGACAGCCGTTATTGAAATTTTGGCTGCCTTGACAGCAATGGACCTGCCAGTCCAACACTGGGACTTAATCTCCTCATTCATCTGCTTGAAAAGAAGCTAGATTATGTGCTGCGACAGAAGTGGGAACCCTGCGCGAGTGAAATGTCTTCTCCTAAATTGAAGTGTTTTCTCTCTTTCCTAGAGAGACAGTGCCAGTCATGGGAGGCAGCAACTAACGTAAAACCCCAGCCTGTGAAATCTAATACATCGAAGCAGGGAAGGGGAACTCACTTGGCAACTTCAGTTTCTTTGGTAAATATGTCTTCCATGAAGTCCGAGTACTGTTCCTTCAATTCAGGCTGATACTCAAAACGTCGCTCAAGACTGTGTAGGCGCTGGAGTGCTCGAGTGTATGAGTCACCTAGTTCTGGGGTTGGTTCAACCAATGGTAAACTAACCACATACCTTCCATCTCTATCTCTGGAGAGCGTGTTTGCATATATCTCTTCACAATGAACATCTTGTGGCGTACGTGCTGCTTTCTGTGGAACCTCTTCTAACTTCCAAAAGCGAGTAACTACCTCATCCAATGTTGTCACTAGCGAGTGAAGAGACACAGTGTGAAAGAAGAGGTCCTTGAGATTGCTTTACTGGTCCCATGAGCACCCATCCAAAAATTGTGTTTAAAGCTATAGGGGAACCCACATCTCCTTCAACATGTTGTCCACGCAAAACGAGAGGGAAAATATCAGCTCCGATAAGCATTTCTATAGGGCCAGGGGTGGCAAAGTTAGGATCAGCTGGTTTTAAGCTGGTCAGATGAGTCCACTCATGAGAAGGAAGGGCAGAGACTGGAAGGTTTGTAGTGATACTGGGAAGAATAAAGGCTTCTGTTTGGATGTGGTGCGACCCATCTCCTGTCGGTCTGATGTAGCACGTTGTGACCCCTCTAGCCACACTGAGTACTGCTTGTGTAAGACCATGCACTGGCAGGGCTGCCTTTCGTCGGTTCAAACCTAACCTCTTGACACATCCTTCGGTGATGAAGCTTGCCTGACTGGCGGAGTCAAGAAGCACTCTCACAGCTTGGTAGCTGCCCACAAAACCCTTCACCTCCACCATAGCAGTAGACAACAACACATTAGTGGGCTGAGCAACACCGGAAAGTGAAGTCACTGAGCCTCATGTGGATTAACATCACTGGTAGCTGGATCGCTAATACCCGAAGAATCAGGGTCTGGGTTAGGCAGGTGAGGAACCACTAAGGATTCATTTAGATTTTGTGCAGCAGCGTTTGCGAAATGCAGCAGTGTGTGATGCTTGAGGTTACACTCTCTGCAGGAAAAAGGAGAACGACACTCCTTTGACTGGTGACCAGGTCGCAAACAGTTCAAGCAAAGATGATGATGCCTGACCCAGGTGTGGCGCTCTTGAGGCACCTTGCTTGTAAACACTGGACAGGTATAAATGGAATGAGGTGCACTGCACAGTTTGCATCGTTTGTTGTCTGACATATTTACCAAAGAAACTGAAGTTGCCCAGGGAGTTCCCCTTCCCTGCCTTGATGTATTAGATTTCACAGGCTGGGGTTTTACGTTAGTTGCTGCCTCCCATGACTGGCACTGCCTCTCTAGGAAAGAGAGAAAACCCTTCAATTTAGGAGAAGACATTTCACTTGCGCAGAGTTCCCACTTCTGTCGCAGCACATAATCTAGCTTCTTTTAAAGCAGATGAATGAGGAGATTAAGTCCCAGTGTTGGACTTGCAGTAATGAGTCTAGGGTCTGTGATATCATTATCCGCCTATTCTTGTAGCGTCTGGTTAGGGTTTCCCATGCAATAGCAAAGTGTCCCTCCTTCAGAACTTCATTCTAAATCATTTTACATCCCACATCATGATGTGCTAAAGCAGGATAGTACTACCACCAAATTAAGAGTAGTCTTTGATGCTGCTGCGAAGGAAAGTCTAGGGACGTCATTAAATGATGTGCTTCTTCAACTTCTTCAAGGACCCAAGCTACAGAAAGATCTAGTTGCTCTTTTGATAAATTTTCGTTGTAATAAGTATGTTTTAACTGCAGACATCAAGCAGGTGTTTCGTCAAATACTTGTTTGCCCTGAGCACTGGGATTACCAGCGCATCTTATGGCGTTTCTCTGCTGATGAGCCTGTTTCAGTGTTTCGGCTCAAGACTGTTACATATGGGTTGTCAGCTTCTCCTTTCTTGGCCATACACATCTTATTGCAGTTGGGAAAGGATGAAGGGGCGAGATTCCTCCAGGGTGCTGTTGAATTGGAAGATAATTTCTACGTAGACGATGTGCTGACAGGTTCCGCTGATGTTAAGTCACTTTTTGAACTTCAACGACAGTTGGTATCCCTTCTCAAGGTGGGTGGTTTTGAACTGCGTAAGTTTGCAAGCAACTGTCCTGATCTGATGTACAAGCTCCCTGCAGAATACAAGGCTAGTGCATCTCATTCGTTCGATGGGGATAGTGATTCAATTGTCAAGGTCCTTGGGTTGCAGTGGGACCCTATACAAGATACATTCCATTATAAGGTACAACCTATCGACCATCAGTTGACAAAGAGAACAATCCTCTCTGACCTCACCCGAATTTTTGATCCACTCGGGTGGCTTGCACCTCTAACTATGTTTGCCAAGGCCCTGCTGCAGCAACTATGGCTGTCGAACAGTGATTGGGATGACACTCCACCAGCCAACATTGTTGCCAAGTGGGAAGGTTTCAAAGAGCAGCTACCTGCTCTGGCATTAAGGTCTGTTGATCGCAGTCTTGGTTTGTCCGTTGAACACGCATATGAACTTCATGGATTTGCTGATAGTTCGGAGCAAGGTCATCTACCTAAGATCTACTTCTACCGTCCAACCTATGGTCAAGTTATTGATTGCGAAATCGAAGGTCGCGCCAGTAAAAAGGGTTTCACTTCCCAGACTCGGGTTATGCGCTGCACTACTTTTAGCTCAGTTAATTCACTATGTCGTGGATCTTCCTTGTCTACAACTGATTCGTGCCAGGGAAGCTCTAAGTGTATATGCGTGGTCTGATTCTATGGTTGTTCTGCATTGGTTGGCTTCCTCCCCTCACTGATGGAAGACATTCGTGGCTAATATAGTCTCACAAATTCAAGACCTAATTCCTGCTGCACAATGGAACCACGTCAAGTCCGAAGACAACCCAGCAGACTGTGCTTCCCGTGGACTGATGCCAGAGCAACTTGTGCACCACGACCTTTGGTGGTCAGGCCACTCTTGGCTGACCAAGCCAGGTCAGGAACGGCCACAAGTTGCTGAGAACATGGAAGCACCAATATCAGATGATGACCTTGAAGAAAAGATTCTTGTGTTTGAAGCTGTTTTGGAGATAGGGCCTCTTGAACAGTTTCTTGAGCGGTTTAGTTGGCTACTCAAGGTTATTAGAACTATTGCGTTTGTGTTACGATTCACCCAAAATTGTAAACTGTCATGTGAGAATCTCTCAGGGCCACTGCAGCCAGGGGAGCTCGATAAAGCCCTAATGCTCCTTATAATTAATGTGCAGAAGAAATGCTTCATGGATGAATTGATGGCCATCAAGAATAAAGCATTTTTACCTACA
The DNA here is from genome assembly GCA_003012365.1 of Medauroidea extradentata. NCBI lineage: Eukaryota > Metazoa > Arthropoda > Insecta > Phasmatodea > Phasmatidae > Medauroidea > Medauroidea extradentata. The sequence continues at coordinate 74,415 of PNEQ01110215.1, forward strand.
CAATTTCGAAAACTCTCCCTCTTCATCGATGAAAGTGGTGTTCTCAGGGAGGGTGGCAGGCTTCAACATGCGAATCTACCCTGTGAGCATTATTACCAAGAAAGCATAGATTGACTGAACTGATCATTCAATACTACCATCAGTTGAACAGCCACCCAGGAGTGCAGACACTACAGGGCATTCTCAGAGAACGGTACTGGATTATCTCTGACAAAAGAGAAATCAAGCGTTATGTGGGGCACTGCTATAGATGCCGAAGAGTGAAACTATTATCAGTCAGTCCAGTGATGGAAGATCTCCCAGCAGCGCAGATCAAGGAAATGAAGCCTTTCTCTACGACCGGAGTCGACTACGCTGGTCCATTTTCAATAACTCTTGCAAGATTGCGGGGAGCACGAGTTTACAAGGCCTATGTGTACCTATTCGTGTGCTTCAGCACCAAGGCCACACACTTGGAGTTGGTGTCTGGTCTTTCTACAGAGGCATTTATGGCAGCGTTCAAGCGGTTCATAGGGAGAAGAGGAAGGTGCAGTCACATCTACAGTGACTGTGGCACAAACTTCATTGGTGCCAGTCGAGAGTTACGGACATTGTTGCAGTCCTCTAGTCATCAGAGCAAGGTTGCAGATGCTGTGTCTGTCTATGGAGTGACATGGCATTTCAACCCTCCAGCCGCCCCTCACTTTGGGGGGTTGTGGGAGGCAGGTGTGAAGGCAATGAAAACCCACCTGTCCCGTGTTGTAGGGAATCAAATTCTTGCACATGAAGAGTTCTTAACACTCTTGGTTCAAGTTGAAGCTATTCTGAACTCTCGTCCTCTCAACCTATGAATTCTGTTCCTAACGATCTAAACCCACTAACCCAAGGCCATTTTTTGACCCTAGAACCTTTAACTGCAATACCAGAACCAGATTTAACTTCAGTTCCAACAGGTCGTATGGGTCGGTGGCAACTCATCGAGCACATACACCAAGTATTTTGGAAGAGATGGTGTAGAGACTACTTACATACCCTGCAGCAGCGGAAGAAGTGGAGTCAGTCTACTAACAGCATTGCTCCAGGGATGCTTGTTCTGTTGAAGGACGACCAGACTCCACCTCTTCCCTGGCGACTGGGTCGTGTCACTGAGATCCACCCTGGCATGGATGGTGTAGTCAGGGTCGCAACAGTGCCAACTTCTTCCAGGTCACTCAAGAGACCTTGTGTCAAATTGTGCACTTTGTAATTAAAAGTATATTTAAGGTGGGCGGAATGTTTTTGATCAGCCCATAAAACAAAACCCTAAAGACGTTTGAACTTGGCGCCATTGCCATTTTGTTTTAGTGCCATTGTTTCACGTGTTGGTAGAACTGGGTAGTATGAGCAATAAAGATGGCGGAAACGGTCGCGATGGCTGTTGTCTCGTGGATTTGACTTTTCTTTATCTACTATAAAATGATTGGGAACACTGGGATGAACGGAAACGAAATTAAAAATAAATCCTTAGCTTGCATCTATTGCTTTATAGTAATACTATTACAATAATGAATATGGTTTTAACTTGCCTACCTAATAATGACTTTTTAAAACAGAATTTATACCGAAAATTTAGCTTTCAAATTGTGTTTTTATTCACCCCAGTGTTTCTAATCACCTCGTTTTACGATATAATTTGTCTTTGTGGAAACACTAGGCGCAAGCGTCTGGGCCTTATTGCACCAACTAACGCTCTATAACCCCCCTCCCTTTTTTTTACTAGCTGCCGGACAAGAAGGGGGGGCGGGAAAGCTAGTCTATTGTGTTTAAGATACAATAGTTAAATCGTTACAATAATTACAATATGCGGAAGTTTTGGAATTAAGAAAAACATGTTGGGTATATTTGTTAAAGTGTAGCTAAATGAAATTAAATAATCATATAATAAATAGCAGGAAGTTACTGTCCACAAGGGTCCAATTGAAACAAAGCCTGCTGGGCCAGTAACAGGGTGGTTGGCGCCAAACAAGAGCATGGCTGGGTTGTTGACAGACATTGGGACAGTCGTTTCCGAGCAGCGGAAGACGGCGTTGAGACGCAGATAACAGCGGGTCGGGGTGCCACCGCTGGACTTCAGTTCAGGTACCGGGCGCCTTTACCTCTTGAACAAGATATCGACGGGCCGGGGTGGTACTACCGGTAGTTTTCAATTTATGCGACGGGACGCCTACGGGTTGCTGTATTTGGCCGGTTATTAAGATGTTTTCCAAAGCATCACAAGTTTGGTCGGCAAACCGCTGACGATGCCATGGTAACTTTCGACGAAATTTAACTACGTAATTCTGAGACTAGCGGGCGTATATTCATGAGCAAAATCGACAAACCTTGCATAATAACGGCCATGCCATAATAGGACAGCGAGACATTGCTATCTGGTTTAAACTGAACTTGTCGACTTCGTATTATTCCACACACTTTACACCACTGAACTTTAGGACGTCGAAAATTTAGTACATTTTTAAGATTCTGCTTCGACGAATCTTTTTTTTGTGTTAGCTCTTGAATAGCGTACTCTAATTTTAATGAATAACAAACTAAGTTGCACAAAACATTTTAGAATCTAGAAATTAGAAATATTTATTACATATTACAGATAGGCTACACTACATTCTGTGATGCAGTTCTTAAAAACCACATTAGAAATTATAACCTAGCAGACCTAAAAAAATAAAATACTAAAATAAAAATATATATGCGCGAACTGGTAAATTTGGCAGTAAATTTGGTTCTGCTGTTCGACGGATTTTATCGGTGATCTTCAGGTTACCCTTTCCCTTCATTCCGGTGCTGCGGCATACTCACATCAGGTCACAAGCACAAAATACCTAGCTGTTAAGTGCTGATCAAAAACTCTTCATTCATTCAAAAGCTTCATGTCACGGGAACATAAACCCAAAGAAAACAAACAGACTTGTTGAAACTAAACAATTTATACAGAAATTAGATGTCACGAGCTAATGGGTATTCGCTGAAATTTATGTACACAAGCATAAACAATTTTATTTTTATAAAGTTTCTGGAATTTCTATTTAAAATCCTTTACTTAAGATTTCCTTAAATACAAATTTTTTTTGTTATGTATTTTTAAAACTGTGAGCATACAGTCCGCGACAATAATTTAATTTCAGTGTTAATTATTTAACTGCAGTTATTAATTAAGGCTTTGCTGAGATATGTTCTTGTGACGTCGAACATTTGACTGACATGCTGTTATGGGAAAACTATGCACGCTAAAATATTGTTCTTGAGAGAATAATGTATTCACTAGTAATGTAATACTATCATACTAACGAATAAAGTAACGCTATTTCGTACAAATTAATTGTTCACACTTGAACGAACTTAAACTGTTTTCACGGTATAAGAACCTTACAAAAATCTTATAAAAACTGGTCACAGTATCAGCATCGCCGTCTCTGTTTCGTTAGTTTACTAAAAAATATGTAAACAAGTTTTTTTCTGTATCTTCCTAGTTAGTATTCAACATTAAAACACACCGTAAACACTTAACAGATATAGTTGAAATCATCACTTATTCACTGCACACTAGTGGCAGAAAGTATGTGAAGACATTGTGTCATAGTTCGCACTCCGCCCCCCCCCCCTCCCCACCTTCCTTCACCCAGGGCTATGGGCCGTTATTTATGACAGTGTCGTGCTCTGACCAGTCTCTCTTCGACATGACACCTCGCCCTGCTGAGAAAGGTTCTAAAGGGACATCACACAAAAGAAAAAAAAAAACAGGAAATATTTCCTCCCGACAGCACAACACACAGCGCTTCTTGTGCAAGAACTATCCACGTTTACGTAAAACGGAGCTTGAGAGAGGAGAAACAGTTGTCAACAATATTTAATTTTGCAGTTATGCTCACATAAAATGTACATATTATGTGAGCAATTTTAGGCATTTGTGAGTCCATGTGCATGACTTAATTATTTACAAATATGTATTTGTATAATTGCAACGATTATTATGTATATATTTTAACAATTTACTACACCAAAATAACACACAACAGGTTCTTAGGGGGGAAGAGGTCGCGCCCTCCGCCCTCCTCCTTAAATCCGCCACTGTCACGCAGGAAGGAATGAGAACGTCGCAGAGAGAGAGTTCGGCAAACGAGTCAAATAGGAAGCAGTGAGCCACGTTGTTGCCCTCCCCCTTTTTTTTCAATGTCCTCGTCTCTCCCCACCTCATCTGTTCTCTATCTCCCTCTCTGTGTCCCCATCTTGCTGACCACCCATGGGTGTTGAATATTTCATGAGTGGTGTTCCTGGAGCACAGGGAAACATTCTGTTAACGCCGAGGCGTGTGTCCCGTGGGAGCATATTACCCGGCATCTGGTAACCACCAATAAAAACTATTACTAGACGCCATTATTCCTAGCCTGACTGAAAGATTGTGTGAAGATGCTCTCCGTGACGTGTAGTATGCGCCTGCCGATAACCTCGACTAATAAACATCACGCACGTCTACCTTGTTCTCTCATACCTTTGCAGTCCGCTCATGCTAATTATTACATGTACGTAACACGTATCATATAGACTAGCTTTCGTGCCAAAAGAATTATCAATAAAAACTTGTTTCAGAATGATGGGTTCTCGAAGTTAATTTTCGACATTATGTGTAGTAGGTTTCTGGAATCAGAAGATGTAATCTCGTATTTCTATGGGTTACACTCGTACTTTATGTAAATTATCGATCGTCATCATTTAAGCTTTTCGAGATTTTATTTGCTCTGCGCTAAGAAACTCAGCGTTTTCAAAAATGTTCATTATATGACTTCCATGTTTTCTTGAACAAAGGAAATAATATTTTTAATAGGAATGTCTTGTAAACGAATGCGTATCATTTAAATAAGGTGCGTTATTTTAACTCAAAATGGATCCTATGAAGACATTGAAACATTCTACAAATTAAAGTTTATAATAAGGTTGGAAAATATTAACTTAAATATTCTTTTTTAAAACATGTAAGTTTTTTAAATAATTTGTTGATTAAAAAATATAGAACGAAGGCACAAATAACGGGAAATAAGCAAACATTTTAACCCTTTTCGTTTAGTTTCTGCTTATCTGACCTAAATAATTGTATTAGTAACTGTTGTAGAAAAATTCGGTTACTTAGCTTGAAGTGCGACGTACATTTTTCGTCGTATATGTAATTATAAACCGAATGACTTATATAATTCAGGTCACGAGTCACCGCTCTCATCTTTCACAGAAATATATTTTGCAATCAATCGCTCACGACAGAAAAAGTCGGCTTCCATCACCCACTTCCTCAAGTTTATTTCCAGGAAATCATTTAAATGGTATCTTAAATTTAAACACGAGTTGCAGCTTAGTGCTTGTCATTGTCATATGTCGCGCACAATACGTACGTAAGCTTCTTACAGTAACATGAAATACCAGTTAAAATTTAATGAGCAGTCATACTTAATTTCTTTCTGTGTATTCCTCTCCAACGCTTAATATTTTCTTTCCGTAGTTTTTTTCCTGGAGGTTCTTTACGTTCGTATGAAATAAGAACAAGATTTCAACAGGCAACGGTCTTTTCAGGGACGCATCAAGTTGAATAAAAGACATTTTTATTTTCGTTACGGTTAAGATTCTTAAACTTAAATACAAAGAAGTCTATTATACTTTTAACATTCGCTGTTCCCCAGACAGAATGTTAATTTCTTATTCTTTCGTCTAATATTCTCAGCTGGCACTCAGAAGTTAATTATCATTTACTCGAGGGTTGAAACGAACTGCTAAGTATTATGTACATCAAACGAATGTTCGCCAGATAAAAGAAAAAAAATATTTTACAGGCACGTGTTTAAACTCTTATTACTCGACTATCCAGTTCCACTTGGGATATAATATCAAAGACGGTAAGTGCAAGAATTAACGCTGAGTTGCTGATAAGTATTTATTTGAAAGATGTAGGGTGAGGTATTTGATAGAAAATTCCCATTTCCTAACTCTAAATCGCTGTCAATAAAATGTATCAGGAGTTGAGGAGAAAGTTTATTTTCTGTAAATTTTGTATTACGTCTTATTGTAAGGCAGCGAAAATCTGATAAGTTCATATTTTCAAATTCCAATTATTGTAAAAGAAAAAAAATTGTATGTGTATAACTTATGTTAAGTTATGTATAACATTAAATATAAGGGAGGTACAGTCCATGACATTCGAGTTTACAATTCGTACTTTTGCAAAATGTAGAAAACGGCGTTGAACGAAACCTCAAAGTTTGAACATTGTTTAGTGTTACCGAGATGTAGCCACGCGGAATAGACAGTGTAACAATTGATCACCTACGTACGAATCAAATAAGAGTGACTACCTCTGTCATTTGCTGCGGTCGTCATACTAAACCAAAAATATGATCTTGGTACAAATGATAAATCACGTGATATATATATGTTTGTATGTATGTATATATATATATATATATATATATATATATATATATATATATATATATATATATATATATATGTTTGTATGTATGTAGGTGTGTGTGTGTATACTCTACTGTTGAAATTCGACACAGTGACTAAATGTGTGGAAAGGTCACATAACTGTGACACCCATAAAAATGTTTAAAACATGATTTAAGGACTTTTTAAATTCGACCCATGAGGGGTGAAAAGCGACACGACAGCATTTCACAAATTGTGGTAATTAAGGCAGGCGAAAAAACTGGCACTTTAAGTAGGCTGACATAGGTGAGGCGCTTGTCTCAAAATCAAAATAAACACGAAATAGTGAGATAAAATTCACACTTTTCGACAGCTTAGTTGTGTGATGGTTCATACAATGTATCTTACTAAAACATTACGTTTAAAATTACATGTCACTGTAATACGACTTCATGTGCTGGTTTTATACAGCCCAGTTGTTTTAAACGCCTTGTTGAAATTAATATAATTTAATGGGTAAATATTAACCAAAATACACAAATACACCCTCAGATTCACAGTTGAAGAAATTGGATCAGCATTTAATAGTTGGCTGTAAACATATGCTATTAAGAATGTTAATGCTTACAAAGATCCCAATCACTTTCTTAATGACATAAAACAGTCTGTTATAAACAAAATAAAGGAGAAAGACAAACAAATTAACTTGATTGTAAACTTTAAGTGGTTTGCTGAGTATAAAAGAGGTACTGGTTACAATACTGAATATATAGAAAGAAGTTTTAAACCAAGGACGAAATTATTCTGAACTCAACCGATCTAGAAGGATATTATACTAACAGCATTTCGAAAATTATAGCTGAGATGGGAGTATTTGAGGCAAAGGGCTTTCAGTGGATGCTCACTAGGATTTTTATACTTGAGGCTCGAATAAACAAATACGTTCCTATGAAAGGTAGTTCGTATGTTTAGCTTCCAGAAAAAATCAAAGAGAAACAAGCAATCATTAATGTTAAGAAACAAGATCATAATGTTTTTTGCAGTCCAGTTTGTCTGCTCTACATCCAGTAAAAAAGGATCCTAAAAGAGTGACTAAATATGTGGCATACGAACACGAGTTTGATGATGCACTCAAAGGTTTGGAGTTCCGAATGAAATTTGATAGCGTCTCAACATTTGAGAAAATATCAGGAATTAAAATTAACGTCTATGCATATGAAGAAAAATTAAAAGACGATGAAATTAAATGTACAATTTATCCATTAAATATAACTAAAAATAAGACATATAAACACGTTAACCTTCTGTACATCAAAGACGAAAAGAATGAACACTACTATCGGATAAAAAGTCTTTCGAGACTTTTGGAGCACAGGTCACAAAAAATGGCCACAAAATATATGTATGCGATAGGTGTTCGCAATACTTATTCTCTGAAACTAGACTAAATGCTCACGAAGAAGACCGCCGGAGCCATGATGGTGTACGAGTACAACTTCCATGTAAAGAAAGTAACATACTACGTTTTAATAACACAAAACATTCCTTAAGAGTACCTTCTGTTTTTTATGCAGATTTCGAATGTTTACTGACCAAATTAGACACTTGTGAACCGAATTCATGTGGATCATACACAAAATCATACAAAAACCACGAATCTATTAGCTTCAGCTACTACATAAAATATGACCAAGGAGACTTTAAAGCACCAGTAACTTATGACGGATCTGATTCATCTAGAGTATTCGTCAAGATCTTGATGGAGGAAGCAAAGGCTGTTGGGGATGTCTACAAAAATGAGAAACCAATGCTTCCACTAACTGATAAAGAAAATAATCAATATTTAATGGCTACTTATTGTCACATCTGTGAGTATACTTTAAACGGTGACTCTGTAAGAGATCATGATAATCTTTCAGGTAAATTTCGAGGTGCTGCTCACAAAGATTGTAACTCATCATACAGAAATCCATGTTTTGCTCCTGTGTACATACATAACTTATCTGTATGTGATACACATTTATTTGTAAGAGATTTCGACTTAGATGAAAATAAAATTGACCCAATACCAAACAATAAAGAAAAGTACATTTCCTTTACTAAGCATGTAAATGGTTTTGTGAACTTGAGGTTTATCGACTCATTCAAGCTAATGCCATCAAGCATTGATAAATTCTCTAGCAACCTTTCCAAAAACCAATTCCGCGAGACAACTAAATATTTGTCTACCGAACTTCTAGATTTTGTTATAAGGAAAAATGTTTATCCATACGACTACATGGATAGTACTGAAAAATTTTATGAGACATCCCTACCCTCTAAGGAGGCATTTTACTACACACTCAATAAATGCGATGTTAAAGACGAAAATCACTAACTTGCGAAAAAATAGTGGGAAACTTTCAACATTAAATCATTACTCAGCTGTACAACAAAACTTATGTATTGATATTGCCTAACATATTCGATAACATTAGAGATGTTTGCCTTAAAACATACAAGTTAGATCCTGCATGGTATTTCACTGCTCCAGTATTAGTGTGGGATGCTATGCTCAAACACACGAAAATAGAACTCGAATTGTTGACAGAATACAAAATTGTACTAATGGTTGAAAAGGGGATTGGAGGAGGAATATCACAATGTTGCAAGAGGTATGCTACAGCAAACAATAAGTAAATGAAAGATTATGATGCAGAAGTTGAAATATCTTATCTAGCATATCTGGATGCGAATAATTTGTATAGGTGTGCTATGCGCCTATGGTGGGTTAAAATGGAGAAATACACATATAGATGTAACAAAAATACGAGACAGTGTCACTAAAGGCTATATATTAGAAGTATATTTGGAATACCTGCAATAACTACATGATGTTTACAAAGACCTACTTCCAGTGCCAGAGAATAGAGTCCAAACTCTTAACCACTCTATATGAAAAACAAAGATATGTGTCGCACTATGTAAATCTTAAGCAGTACCTATCCCTTGGAATGAAGTTAAAGAAGATCTGCAGAGTCTTAGAGGTTGACCAATCAGACTGACTAAAGCCTTACATTGGTCTAAACACAATCGTGCGAACAAAAGCTTAAAATTATTTTCGAAAGGACTTTTATAAATTAACGAATAACTCTTATTTTTGGAAAGATTATGGAGAACATTAGAAATATAGTTGACGTAAGGTTGTCCACAAGCTCTAAGCAAGTAGATAAATGATTAGCTAAATATAACTTTAAAAACAGAACAATATTTGCAGAATCTCTGTTTGCAGTTCACATGCATAAAACAAAGTTATGCATCAACAAGTCCATATATGTTGGAATAAGCATACTTAACATTTCAAAGTCTCTAATGTATGACTTCCATTACAATGTAATGGAGCCAAAAGTATGGAGAAAATCTTGAATTATGCTACCAAGACACCAATTCATATATCTGTCATATAAAAACATCCGACTCCTACAGTGACATGAAACAAATGGTAGACCATTTTGACACCTCTGAATATAAAAATTACAACCCATTGAATACCTTTGGTCAATAAGAAGGTTATAGGCAAGATGAATGGAATAATTTATTGGCTTGAAGTCAAAAATGTACGCTGTAAATGTGAAAGGAGATGTGGCGAAGAGAGCGAAGGGTGTGAAAAGCACTGCTGTTAATAATGAGATTTTTATTGATGATTACAAAAAGTGTTTATTTGGAAAAGAAATATTGTACAAGAACATGAACCTAATCAGAAGCGAGAAACATGAACTCTATTCAATAGAGTTGAGAAAGAAGGCTCTAAGTGCAGAAGATGACAAAATATTTATTGTTAAAGATGGTATTAGCACACTGTCACAGTAGCACTATAGAATTGAAAATGAGTGAAACATGAAATATTTAAATGAGTTAGTTCCCATTAAAACAAATTGAGTTTAAGAACTCATTGCTGACACTAGTTTATCAAATTCCGTATCTAAATCTACAAAACATTTACCAATTTCTTGTAACATATTCTGTTCAAGGTGTCCTAAGATCGCCTGCTGCAAGTTTTGTAGCTTTCTTTGGTAGGTAAAAACAATTTCTCTTACAGGAACTGGTACCTTATTTATATCAAAAGATGGCTGTGTACAACAATTCCCTGTCATAAAACCAGTCATGCCGCATAGAATAACATCGTATTTACTATCCATATTAATATTTAATTGCCTGAATTAATATTTTACGGTAATTATAATGATGTTACAATGTGTGTTTAACGGATTGCTACCATTAAAAAATATACATTAATATTTTTAATACTAATTGGCTTCAATAATTCTCTCAGTTTTAACATCATAGAAAATGTTTCTTTGACTTATTTGTATTTCATTACATACTATTGAAGCCTCGATTGACATGTGAAAATCCACTGTGAGTTTCAAGTTGTTCCGTCCATTACTAGTGGTAAGATCTATCCTAATGATTTTGTTTCCTACCCACAGTTCAGCGACTTTGTAACTACTTTAGCTAGAAATAAGAGATATTTGGATAAAGCCCTTTTCACATACTTAGAAGAAGATAATTATATATATTTTGAAAACAAAAGACTTAGAAATCTGGGAAGTCCTATTGCACCTAATGATGAAGTCAATTTAGAGTATTGCCAGTCCAAAAGAATTAATATTATGAGCTTAGTTGGAAGGTATAGTGCAAAGGAAAAAAATATTTTATCTGGGAAACAATCAGGCTAACAATTTTTTATGTTGGCAGGTTAAGTATATTAAATAATTATTAAACCAGAAAATTACAAACAAATTATTAAATTGTACCAAAGTTTGAAAAAAATTGATGTCTACCAATCTTTTGATGCAACTCCTGATGTCAAAATATTATTTAAAATTCCAAAAAATTTAAAAATACCTCAAGGAACAGTTGTGTTTATTGGTATAATTATAGTATATAAATACATTTAAGAAAATAATATTATTTTTTAATGGAAATTCCTTAATTAAAAACCCAACGAAACTCAGCTGTCAATCTTGAACTATTTGTGCCGAAACATTTTTCGTAAATGTTCTAAGTTAAAATGAAGTATTTAATTTTTTACGATACCTGACCTTATTCAGCTTATGTGTCAGATCTATTGTGATGAAGCCATATTCTTGGTCCCAGCATTTGAAAAAATCTCCCTAAATTTCTCAAAGGGCATATCACCACTAACAAAATCGCTATGAATGTGTTTAAGATTTGTATCATCTTACCAGAATATACAAAGAAAGTTGGTATTGTCTCTTATAAGTTGTTTCTGCACTTTTAAGAATGTCTGAACTAAATAGAAGCAATCAATGCTGTTGTGCCTGCCGTGAGTAAAATAATCCCTCACCATGTATCGGTTATCAAGGATGATATCATCAAAAACTACGACTGAGAATTACAACCTGTCTACATCAACCATTTCTTCATTTGAAGGTAAGGAGTATGCTATCGGCTCATTAATTAATTTCGTGACTGCATCTGTGTCCTCCCTTAAAGCAACATATTTCGGTTGATATAAACTTTTTGAACACACATAGAGTGTACCAAAGTCCAACCATCCTGGAGCATATGTAAAATTATCTATCATAAGAGTAGTCTTACAGCAGTTACTAACTCCCACTATCAGACAACATATGTTATCAGGAAGCAATTCACCACGATGTTTGGTTGAAATAATCTTGTCAGGTATCTTTATTTTAATATTCCAATCAATCTCTTTCAGTTTCCCGTTTTATTGAGTACTCATTTATTTATTAAATTATTTCATTTGTTCAAACTGATTAGTGAGAAATCAGTGATAAATAAAAGGCTTCATTATCCTTTAGAAACAGAAGAGCACTCTGTTGCTTTAGTTCAGTTCTACTCTACTCTAACACATAATATTACAGAAATTAATAACCGACTCTATTTTAAAAAAATGGGAGAGGCGAGGAAACTACAATATAAATTCCTGTAGTTAATTACAGCTTACAATAGTTTCTAAAAACTTTTAAAAAACCTCTCCATTCGACTTGGTTACCATTGGAGGTAATAGGGATAGTATTAATATATTTTTAGAACTAGATAAGGTTAAAAACAGAGTGAGATGAAACGTGTGTTTGATCCACAGTTTGGTAAATGGGGTTCAGTTAGAGAACTTCCGAGCTTCACAGAAAATAAAGTTTTAGAAAAAGATAAATATTACAATGGTGATTCTATACCAAAATTCATTCAATTTGAAATGGTAACCATCCACTGCAGCGTAGCAAACGGATCGATAATAAAGCATGATGAATACAACCATCGATAAACTAGATTAATTGCAACATTTAAGACAAGAACAATATTTGGTTTGGGGGAAACTATTTATTATAAACCCATCTATCCTTTATTTTCTCCAGTACAAACAGCTCAAGTGAAAAATAGTGAGGTATAAATTAAAGATGACAACAGTAAATTAATATATATTTTGATTCATCCGAAGGAATAGTAGTACTGGAAATGAGACCATAGCTGTGTTAAATTATTTTTTAGTAAATAAAGAGATGAAAACTACACCAGTAAAAGAAGTAGTGTATGTAAACGAAAGCGAATTGGCTTTCGCTCCAGATGAAAAAGGCAGCTCGTAAAGTTTGTGCCTGTGTATTCAAAAGAGGAAAGAATTTCAACATGCAACATAGAGGAAAAGGTGAATTTTGCAGTAAATATCAACCTGACCACTTAAATTATAAACTATTAATTCTTTACTTCCACACCTTTCACATGCAAAAACATTTTTTTATGTGACTAACTTCAGTTTTTTTTTTTTGTTTGCATTCTGGGCGAAGGATACGACTGTGCAATGCTTAAAAACTTTGATTTATCTTTCAAATATAGTGACTGTGTCACTTCTGTAGTGTAAAATAATAGGTTTGTCGCATCTCTGCTTAGATACAGTCGTGTTGCTTTATCAACCTCTGTTATTTCCAAGTTTTCATTCGGTAATTGAATACTGGCTTGTTTTTAACTTGAGGTAACCCGGGCAATACGTCTGACTCTGACCGCAGCGCACTACTATCGCACTGTGTTGGTGTTGGTACGACTTTTTCTCATACGCACCCTTGACTGCAACAAGCGCTATCTGTGATGCAACACACAAACACTCGCCGACGTGAGGCACACTCACTCTCGTAGTGACTCATCGAACTACCAGACGCCACATCGAACTACCAGATGCCACTTGCCAGCTCATGTTGTGAACCTTCTACAGGTACGTACTGTTACAAGTTACGCAAAATTACATGTGGGCCTGAGCTCTTTGGGATAGAAGTCTTCAAAATTATAAATAAAAGAGTATAATTAAGTTATTAATTTATTAGTTCACAAAGCTTACAAAAATACACAAAACAGCTATCAACTACTTTCATAACACCCTTAATTATGCACGCAATTACTACTGTGCCACAGAAACGTTAATTAACTTTGACATCTAAAGAACAACAATGTTCACTATTAATCAAGACAACAAATCACAACAAATGTTCAGTCATATCCAATCAACAATCTTTCAATTAGTAGCAATGTTCTAACTTAACAATCTGAAGTGGTAATGGCTCACTATGTGCTGCGCAGCTCCCCAAGTGCACCACTGTCTTTCCTCTTGAGGTCTTTGGTTCGACTCCCGTCGCACACCTCCTTGTTGTCCATCGACCCGCAGCAGCAGTACTCTTTTTCGCCTGATACTGCTCGGAAGGTATGTGCCCGCAGCCTCACAGTAGGCTGACGTAACCAAGATGTCTTCACCAGTCTCTCTCCACAAATGTAGCACCTTCTTCTAGTACGACCAATTAGTCCAGTAGGTAAGGGGCAAAAAACGACCGAACTATGCATTTTGTGATTAAAAGATGAGCTTTGAATACTACATAAATTAGACCCTTACAAACAATTCTGGAAGTGGAGACATCGATTTCGACCATGCAGGTTTAAGATGGCGGCCAATGCAGTGTGGCGACGACATCATTTCTAAAATAGGCCATATCTCAGCTTCTAATTATTGGATCTTCTTTTTTTTTTTTTTTTTTTAATTCAAGTTTACAATTTCTTCTTCCTTTTTTTTCATTGTGCCTTCCCCATATTTTGTATACTTTTTCAGATATACTAAAAATATTGATAAAATTATTGTAATAATTCAGCTCAAGATGAAATGGCGTGAGTACCGTCGATCTTACAAGAAAATTGTTCGAACAAAACTTTTAGATAATTAAATTTACTTTAATTGGGTATGCTTAAAGTTTTTACTATAAATATAAGCAAATATATTATGTTTTAAATGTAGCTAGTATGGATGACATCACGCTTGAAGTAATGTTCTAACTGGAGTTATTGCTTACTGTGTATTAAACTTAACAAACTGATGAAATATTTCGTTCCTAGTATGTCCAGGATGCTTTTGATCTCATTGAAATGAATTATATAAATAGCATATCTTCAACATAACTGGTTTCACGTAAGAGTTCTTTTGAAACGTTAATGTAGTCGAAATATTGATAATATATTGAATTTCACTTTTAAGATTTATGATAACCGACTAATACAAATGTTTTTAAGGAGTTTGCTGTAGGAGAGACAATTTCAGATATTTGAATTATTATTTCTATTATTGAAATTTATACCATTGTAACAGAATGTTAATCAAACCAGTTGTTGGATTTTGTTATAAATGTGAGCGAACTTAACTATGTATGTAGTTTTTTTTTTAAATTTGCACTTCAATAGGATAGAATGCTCGCCTTATATTAATGCAGCCGAAGTATAGTAAAAATAAGTTTATTAATTTATTTGTTGACTAGTAAAATTGTCTGTGCTGTGAGTTTCCCTATTAGTAATAGTTTTTTTTTTTCATTTCAGATACGATACACAAGATGAGCATCGATATCCTACATTGAAACAACAATGGGACTAATGGAAAAAAATTACAAATTATTAGTCCACTAAATGACAGACATTCAATGCATTCTAGGCTCACAAATTGGAATTTGAGCATGCTTTGTCAAGAAGATTCTATGACTCCTCTTATTAATCCATCACGAAATAATAATAAAACTGAAAAAGATGGATACTCAGTACTGTCAGTTAACTTGATTGGATTTCAAGATCTAGGGACTGTATCATTGGGCATTGACATTAACCGTTTGGATGATGGTTCAGTTATAGAAACAACTATGCGCAAAAGCAATGCATCTTGGCACAAGGACTGCTATCTAAAATTCAATAATACCCAGTTGGATAGAGCAAGAAAGAGGAAAAAATGTGGATCTGCACCAGGAGTAAGTTCCTCTGTAAAAACGAGGCGAATGGTTGATCCAGAAATCCCAGAAACCTGTATTTTCTGAGATGGCTCTGCAACAAGGCAATCTCCTCTACACCGAGCTTTTACCGATGAAATTGACGACAGAGTGCGCAAAGAAGCTGCTCTCTTGCGGGATACTAAAATTCTGTGTAAAATTGCCACACAAGGCATGGCTCCGCTTAATGCCAGATATCATTCTATGGGTTTGACAAGATTTTACAACCGAGAGAGGAAGGCTGAAAAAATTTCAGAAGACGGAGAAAGTGCCTTGAATAATGAGCAGCTGGAAAGTCTCGCTTTGGCTGACGTTTTTGAATCCATGAAGGAAGAAGAAGAGGATGCAGAAGTCGCACCAGTATTCAAGATGTCAGATATTTGTATAATATATGACAAACGCCTTAGAGAATTTAACCTTCATGCAAAAATCCATTCCACTAGACTTAGACATCGCATTCTAGATATGTGCCCTGATATTGAAGCATGGGGAAAACCAGGAAAAGAAGGGATGTTGGCATTCAAGCGGGATGTCGCAGCTACAATGGATGTTTCCTGCCATAATTTTGATATCGGAGCTTTATATCTTGTAAAAGTGGCAGGAAAAGTTCGCAAGGATATTTTCAAACATGAACTTGATACTTCGCCGAAATTTTTACTGACTTAAGATCAAAGGGAAAGCATACCAGAGTCTTTGTTTGCGCTAATTAGTCTTATTATAAATGGTCCACTGACAGTAGATGAAAGAGAAACATCCAACAGAAAGCCAGGAATACACAGTATCACTAATTTGTTTCAATAAAGTACAGAAAAACAGGAAAAAAAGGGATAGACGAGTGCACAAACAGCAGAAAAGTCAGGAACATGCCCATACTTATGTATCTTGCCGCTAATGTCTATTCAGAGACAAGAAAAAGGGAGTTAGTTGACATTCTGTACCACTTGGGTCATGGCATTTCTTATGAACTTCTGAGATCTATTTCTACTGATATTGCTAATGAACTGTGCAGTATGTACTCCAATGAAAAAGTGGTTTGTCCTCCAAACCTCAAAACAGCAGCATTTACAACTGCTTGTGTAGCTAGCGCAGACCACAATCCAAGCTCAAACACTGCCGAGATTTTCCTGCATGGAACAGCTATTTCACTCATGCAACACCCTAATTTGGACAATTTAGGACACCCTATAGGGGTTGTATTACAAACATAGTGTGCTAAGAGTTTGAAATTAGCAACCCTTCCAGTGTCATATTCGATAGTACCTCCATGCTTTATATCACTCCAAGCTTCAGGGAATCGAATCGCAGAACTAGCAGAACTTGTTCTGCCACAACTAGAATCAGCCCCCAACATTAAAGAGTGTGAGTGGCTG
The DNA here is from genome assembly GCA_003012365.1 of Medauroidea extradentata. Taxonomy (NCBI): domain Eukaryota; kingdom Metazoa; phylum Arthropoda; class Insecta; order Phasmatodea; family Phasmatidae; genus Medauroidea; species Medauroidea extradentata. The sequence continues at coordinate 91,522 of PNEQ01110215.1, forward strand.
GAACAGACTTTGAATTTAAGAGAGCGATTACATTGGGTTGTATATCAGTTATTATGGCAATGGCAATGTTGCCTTTTTTCTTGAGAGCTCGAACTCTCCTGCCATGATATTAGATTCTATGAATGTTGTTACAGAATGTGTGAAATACCTTAATCCCAACCAAACACCTGTTCTCGTTAGTGACCAGCCACTCTTTGCCCTGATGAAGCAAATTCAGTACTCTCTTCTTGAAGAACACGGAGAAGACAAGCTCGTTGTAATTATGGGTGGACTACACATAGAACAAGCTGTTCTTCGCATGGCTGGACACTGGCTTGAAGGTAGTGGGTGGGTCTAAATGATTACTGAGAGTGAAATTTCTACAAAGGGAAAAGTTGAAGGTATACTTAAAGTTGCACACATCAAAAAGGCAAGACACATACATGAAGTGACAGCAGCAGCAGCATTGTTCTTACTACAAAGCAGGGCTTTTGAAGAATACAGGAATAGTGGTGATGGAGATGTGTCATCATTGAATGAGTGGAGACAAATAATTAGAGAAGAGCAGCCTATGTTCAAAAACTGGGACACATCATCAAATATTGAGCTTTATATTCTCTCTTTGGTTCGCTCCTTCCGAGAAGCGAACTTCCTTCTATATATCCATACTTTGGTCAAACTCGCTCTATGGTTCTTTGCCCTAGATATGCACATTAGTTAAGTGTGCACATCAGAGATATGCTACTGTTGAAAGAACGAAACTCTGATTAAACGATGGCTTCGAAAATGGTACATTTTTCGGACATAAAACAGAACGATCATTTTCAGCGATTACATTGGACCATGCACATTAACAGCTGAATTCGGTTCTGAAATCTGATGGTGGAATTGTTGGCCTTACACAGAATATAGAAGCCCTTCACAGATTTATGGTAACAAGACTTGAGTAAGCACGAATGCTGCAATATTTGAAGATAGGCATTGTTACAATAAGTCACAAATCAGGCGCCACGAAGAAACTCGTAAATCTAGAAAAAAAAAAACTTTTCAAAACATGCCGATGCCATAGTTTTGGCCGTTGAGATTGTAGGAAATCCTTTCGCCGTAATAAATGGGGACCTGCATCGCCTGAACGATCATACTGTAATGAGTGATAAGGTGGTAACTTCGATTATGACAATTGAAAAGGAAGGAAAGAAACAATTCCAAGAGTTTGTGATGGAACGATTGGTATCAGCAGAAAAGAAGGTTATGGATCCAATAAAATGTAATAAATTTTCAACTTTCAAGAGGCCAGTAACTACATCAATGTCAAAATAAAAGGTACAGAAATTATCCTTGAAAACTGACTGTGCCCTATTCAGTCGTTTGTTTATTGCCTGCCAAGAAAGGGAGGGTAACCTGGATGAATTTTTTTTTGTCATGAGAACCGGCCTTATCCGCCTTCACTTGTGCATTTGGTTTGCCACGTGCATGTGATGTAGCCGACTTGATCAAGACACTGCACAACCACATACGTACATTGTTACCACCTTCCGAGCCTTCAGTTGATGTCAACATATTCGATGTAGCCACAGTTGTGCATATAATCAAACCTGATGATGCACAGACTTTCGAAGAATATCTAGATGAGAAGTACCTACCATACATGGAGAAACAGAATAACTCTGTTCTGTGCATCGATGTTGTGTGGGATAACTACAAAAGCGACAGCTTGAAGCAAGGTACTCGTGTGAAGCGTGGTACTGGGCTTAGAATACGAGCAGCTTTAAATGGGCGTCTACCAAGGAAGAGAAATTGGGAAAAAATATTTAAGGCTTGATGCTAACAAGGAAGATCTTTTTGAAATTTTGGGAAGACACACCATAAGAATTGGAAGTATAAATAAGGAAGTGTACTCGACTTTAGGTAGCACAGTGATTTGTTCGCCAGACAGAATGGATATTGAAAGTATTAGCCCTTGCAATCACGAAGAAACCGATACCCGTGTTTTCCTGCATGCTGCTGATGCTGCAAAACATTAACTTCGAAGAGTGCTTATTTGTGCCACCGACGCTGACGTAGTGGTAATAGGAGTATCGCTGTATCAAGATAAGGGACTAGAAGAACTTTGGCTATCCTTCGGAAGTGGAAAACATCTTAGACACATTCTGCTGCACGAGATTTCTAAGTCATTGGGACCTACAAGGGCAAGAGGACTTTTGGCATTCCATGCGATGACTGGTTGTGACACCATATCATTCTTCAGTGGAAGAGGTAAACTGAAAGCTTGGGATGCATGGTCAGCTTTCCCTGAGGCCACAGATACCTTTGTTGCTATTTCTGAAGGAAATCTAGACTCTGTTATGGACAAGGTGGAGAAATTAGTTATCATCCTATACGACAGATCTTGCGAAAAAAAACACTGGTGAATGAGGCCAGAAGAGAAATGTTCACAGAAAAAAAGAACGATGGAAACGATCCCTCATACAGCAAACGCCCTGTATCTTCATGCAAAGAGAGCATGTTTCCAGACCAGAGTGTGGGTCCAATCTCTTCAGTCAGAACAGGATAATCCTAGTCCTGCTGATTGGGGTTGGTCAAAGTCAACTGAAGGTTGGTCACCCGCATGGACAACCTTGCCTCTTATACTAGAATCAATACAATTAATGTCTTGTCATTGCAAAAAAGGATGCAATAAAAGATGCAAGTGTAAGATGCAGCATTTGAAATGTACAGCCCTCTGTGCTTGTGATGGAGAATGTCTATAAACAGTGAAAAGATTCCCTTTTTTTAAATAAAACTTCTTGTAAAAATTTGTACCAGTCGTTTACCAAAAGTTAAATCCAATATATTATCTATATTTCGACTACATGAACGTTTCAAATGTGCTCTTTTAGGGAAACCAGTTGTGTTGATGATATGGCATTCATAAAATTAATTTCAATAACATCAAAGGCATCCTAGACGTACTAGGAACGAAAAATTTCATCAGTCGTGCACAGTAAGCAATAACTCCAGTTAGAAGATTACTTCAAACATGAAGTCATCCATTCTAGCTACATTTAAAACGTCATATATTTGCTTCTATTTACAGTAAAAAAACTAAGCATACCAAATTAAAGTAAATTTAATAATCTAAAAGTTTTGTTCGAACAATTTTCCTGTAAGATCGACGGTACTCACGCCATTTCATCTTGAGCTGAATTATTACAATAATTGTATCAATATTTTTTAGTATATCTGAAAAAGTATACAAAATATGGGGAAGACATAATGAAACAAAATAAAGAATAAATTGGAAACTTAATTTTAAAAAAAGAAAACGTAGATCCAATAATTAGAAGCTGATATATGGCCGATTTTAGAAGTGACGTCGTCGCCATACTGCATTTGCTGCCATCTTGAACCTGCACGGTCGAAATCGATATCTCCACTCCCAGAATTGTTCAGGATGGTCCCATTGAGGTATGTTTAAAAGCTAACCTTTTATTCAAAAAATGCATAGTTGAAACCCTTAACGAATGGACTAAATAACAAACTCCCCCAAACTCCAGGAATTCACCGAATTACGGAGGTCTAAAAATAAACATTACATCATGCTTCGGACGTGACTTGAGCCTCTTAAGCCGGTCTCGTAGGGTTAAGGCGCAATTGAAACAGGTCTCTATGACGTAGTTCATCGGGATTTCCACCATAAGGCAGTCCTGCTAGTGAGTCATGGATTAGCCCTTAAGGCGTTTTGACACAGCCACTCAGCCCTCAGAAACAGCATGCAACAATATTCTCTGCCCTAACCAGTTCAGCTCAGTGATCAAATTGCGCGGCTTCTAACACAAGGGTCGTGGATTCAAATCCCTACCCAAGCGGATAAATTTTCATTGCGAATGTGAGGTGCCCACGTTCAATCTGTTTGTTCATCAACCGAGTTGTGCTACATTTGGGCTAATAATGGTGTACACTCGAGTGTCTTGGACGCTGAAGGCGCCTCATCATAAAAAAGAAAGAAAAAAAGGCCTGCCGAGTAGTGAAGTAAGAAGTTCTCAATTGGAGTTTTGTTGGCGCCAAAATCTAGCAAAATTAATAGGGTTCCTGGTGCGGCATTTAGTTGTCCATAAATGTAAAAAGGTCCCTGGCACGCATTAAGTTGCTAGTAAACCTTTTATTATTTTATTTTTCTTGTAAATAACAAAGATGGACGAAATTTCTATAGAAAGTACATTGAAAATGTAAACCTTTTACTGTTTTACTTTTCTCGTAAATAATAAATATGAACAATATTCTATAGAAAGTACATTGAGAATTTTTGAAAAAACAATTCTTGGTTTCACCTACTTTATATATCAGATTTGGAAGTGTTTATCTAAACTTGTAACGAGTTTATGTTGCAGTCAGATTGATCATTGCATTTTAATGGTCGTAAAACCTTTGAAACTATAATTATTGTTTAACGAACCTAATATAATTCCTTTGTTTACTACCACAATCTACTATTCCCTCATACACAAAATGTATGCCTCCACAATCAACATAGCTTAAAACTTTTTCTTTGAAAACATGTACATATCTGTCTGGTAAAGTCCAGAAGTAATTACCACTTTGGAACCATACAATGTTTCCTTTATTTCGGCTTGGTTTATGGGATATGACTGTCCTATTATCAGTTAGGTGAGTTTCTTAAATTGTTTCGTGCTGTATAATTCATTGAACCACTTATCCATGCTTAGTTTTTCTATCAGAATTTATTTCTTTAAATTAATAAAATATTCTGCTGGCAATAATTTTATTAATATTTGAAACATATGCACGAAAGAATGGCATGGTATACGGAGAACCGCAACGATTGCAAACAACTTTTTGATTCAGACACTTTCCGATTCAGGCACTTTTTAGTTTAAGCACTTTTAGATTTCGACAAGTTTTGGTTTTGCCACTTTTTGATTTCGTTACTTTACGATTTAGTGACATTTTGGTTTTGTCACTTTGCGATTTTGGCACTTTTTGATTTAGTCGCTTTTCGATTTAGGCACTTTTTGATTTAGATAACTTACTTTTTGATTTCGTCACTGTTTTTGGGATGAATGAATGTAATGGTGTAGTAGAGGCTGCGGTCGCATAGGTATTTATCTACTACTGATCTTGTTTAATCCTACAAAAACACAAAAACTAATATGTCAATAAAGAAACTGGGAAATTCCATTAGTCTGTACGACGCCCTCCTCTGTGACAGGTCGAAGGCCACAGGGCAACACATTGCTAAGGGCGGGGCCTATCCTACCTTTACGAATCAGTTTCGTGGACGAGTCATCTTTATGACGGACCAAACCGTCGACCCAAGGACTCACCCTGCCAGTCTTCTCCTCAGCAGGAGTTCAGAGCCACTACCACTCAGAGTCCGACCTGTGATCGGCTCAGCACAAGACTGGAACTTACACGCCGATCCCCTGAGTTCCTGCGATACACTATGCATCTGAGTTTTCACCAGAATATGTGTCCACCCTCCAGGGTTCCAGAACCCCTTCTTCTTATCAACGTTACTCGAGATCTGCAACACAGGACACTACTGCATGCCTCAGTGGGGACATGCAATCTGTTCGTAGGTTGCACAGCAGGCTGGAGCTTCCGTACCAGCTTCTGGACACTGGGCTAAGAAACCCCGCCGTGGATCTTCCCCTCGTTCACAAGGGGGACCACCACTTGCCCGGACATGGGTGTGAGAGGCTATATATTCACATCACACCCCATTGCGGTTTGTGACGATGGCAGGGGTGGAGGGCAGGCAGGACAGGGCACAGTTGACGTCTAATCATCTGCACCCAGCATCCACCAGAGTTTCACTAATTGAGGACCGCATTTACTAAGCAGGGGAGGTTGAGGAAACCAACCCTACAATTCACAAGCTCGCCAAACTCCCCAAGAAGCATACTTTCCCTTAAGTGCTAGTGGACGACAGATATTTTTTACGTTCGAGGCACGGAAACGGGGATGGTTATAATGGGAATATAACACGTTCGTCAAACATCTCATCGCCTCTAGGCGCGAAGAACTAAACTAGCACGCTGTGTTTTCGTAGAAACTGTTTTACAATGAGACTTCAAGCGCTGATCATATTATTGTATTTGTGGAAAGTATGACGTGGTAAAGTCCAATGCAGGTTTCTATGATTTTTGTTTTTCGGTTGCGGTTGATATTTTCTCGGCTACAGCAACGTGAAAAAAGTAATATTTTTTTTTAGCATTTTTGATGATCATGTAAATCATGTTCTTCACTAGCAGACTGAATTTTTAAAATCATAGGGACACAGGTTGAAGTGTATGTTCTTTTCGTAGATAAACACATTGAAAAAATTTTAATAGTTTCATAAGAAAAAAATACTTTCCGTACTACGCTACAGCACGTCTCACGCGCCAGGAACACTAACACTTAACGTTGGTTCACAATTAAAAACATAAGCACAGAACATACTACATAACAGGAGAAACTGTGAATGACCAGAAACCTTGTACAAAATTAGTTCACAATTGGATAATCACTGTTATGTTTAGCCAATAGCATTTTTTCTACGAATATGAAATATTTCTTGCTGTATTAAATTCAACCGAAGGCCACTGAAACATATTAGAAGTAGATTCTTATTTGGAGGTAATAGGAAATATAGAAACAAAGTTCCTATAAACTTCACAGTTTAAAACATTATTTACAATTTAGAAATATAGTCTAACATTAAAATTTCTTATTGCAGATTTGTTTTATTCTTGTGTACTTTTAGAGGTTAAACCAACATGGCAGTCATTCACAAAATCCTTTTCTGTGTGTACGCACAATAAATAAAATATTACCATTTCCTATGTCAGCATCTCTATGCAAACTGCCACTTTTTTGCAATTGTGATTATGTAGGTAAGAATCTTAGAGTAAATATAGGGTAGAGGGAGTATCCTCTATACAATTGCATACGAAATTGTGTGTTCAACACGTGTCAAGTGACTTTAGTGAAATATGCGCGGGAAATTTGAAATAACATTGGGAGCAAAGATAATAATTGCTTAGTAATCACAACTACGTAGGGTTATTTTGGTACCTTATGAATATATGAACTAAGGAGAGCATACTACCATATTATCGCGTAGTATAATTGCGTAGAAATTTCAGAACGACAAATGTAAACAATGTTTGCCACGTTACTGTTTTCCTTAACCCAGCTGTATTTAGTAAAAAGTAAATATTAGCTACATACTTAACTATAAGGTTTTGAACCGAGATCTTGGTAACACCACATGACTAAATATATATTCTGGAAGGTACGCCGTGAGTTTCAAACAATACGGCTGCATTTTTACGCCGAGGAAACATAAATAAACGACACCAAACGCTCGAGACCATGTTGGACACACATTTGTGACGTCATGTTCCCTCTACTATATATTACCTCTATGGTAAGAATACATAGAAATTAGTTCTTGTGCGAACGACCTATGATCTATGCTTACGGTTATGTTATCAGTTGTGAACCCGTCGTTAAGCTCACTAAGAGCTGGGCGTCAAACTACGGCAAAATGTTCTAGATGATATTCCCCCGTCGTGAGTAATAACTTGAATTTTTCCCAATTCAACTCCACGGTTCGCCGCAGCTATCGTACTTATCTCTTATATAACACGCGAACTTATTTTAAGTGGACAACTGTAGCATACAACTACTTTAAAAACAGTCTAAAATATTTTATTTCAAACAGATTAGTTTTACTTACTGACCTTGAAATTACTACATCGCTGGAGTGTGTAAATATTTTGTACGCATTCTTGCAATGTGTGGAATATATGCTCTGCCCGCGACTCTTTATAAAGCGACGCTTTCGGTAACCCATGAGATAAGGAAGGTTAAAAACGTAAATAAAAAATAATGCATATATGTATGTATATATATATATATATATATATATATATATATATATATATATATATATATATATATATATATATATATATATACAGGCATACATTCGGTAATAAGTTTTTTTTTTCCATCATGGATTTTACAAATTCGTTGACTCAACTTCCAACCAAACACTGGCCTATTTTAGTAATGTGAAACTTTACTTGTAGTTGGTAGAAAATCATAACATACAATATTGCCTTTTCAGGATTAATTTTCATCAAACATTTTCGCCTGTAGCTCTACAGTCCATGAACATCTCTTTTACTACTCTATTTATAATTCCTAATGTTTCCTGTTTCTAGGGTATAGACTTCGCGATGTTTGTACACTTAATATCACTTCAGGAAAAAAATATCATTGTAGTCCCTCACGAAACAACATGCTTTCGTATACATATATACGTATAAATTTAGTGAATTTTGTAAAGATTAGGCAACGAAATTTAAAATAAATAAATCTTAAGTAACCTTAAACCTGAATTAATGGTTATCTAAAGTTCAGATACTAATACGTTACGTAACATTTATTTATGTTCGCAAGGTAATTTTAATTATGAACAACTAATGACTATCGCTTGGTAAATTTTGCATACACGGTAATTATTTCGGGGAACCTAATCACATTTTAGTGTGTTTAATTGTTTACATTATATTTTATACAATATTAAATTTAAAATATTTTTGATTTAAGTTTCAATTGCCCATGTTAAATATTGGGAAAAAATTTAAAAATTTACTGAAAGTAAAACTTATACAATTTCTTGAAGCTATTTGTTTCAAATGTGACATTCACTAGCATAACAAAAAGAGCAAGCTAAATTATGTGTTTCAATGAAGTATTTCCATCCTTAACAAATAGGTTTTGATTATATTTTGCTTTACAACAGTATTAAAGTTTTAAAATTACTTATTTCAGATAACTATAAATTATGTCACATTCATTGGTATTCCTTTTCGTAGTTAGTTCTCAAGTGATAATATACAAACAACATCACGAATATCAGTTCCTTCAACACAATCTCTCAAATTGGCCAACTAAATGAACTACATAACAGTTATTGATAACTTTTAACTTATATTGCTAGCAAACCACGTTTTGAATGAATGGCCCAGTAACATGAAATATTTAATAGCTTGCAATTAAAAAAAAGTTAAGCACCACTCGTGCAAATTTGTGGGGCATTACACTACTTGCATGGCGAATGTTGGACATATTCCAAACAGGCAATGTGAAAGAGTGTATTTACAGATCCTGTGGTTATGTTCAATGTCAGCGTAAAAATTCAACGTGTTTACAATTTAATTAATGCATTACGTACTGACCGCATACAAAACTTTATAAAAATGTTCGTAATATTTCTGTAGACCGAACAAAATGACATAATATGTTGTAAAACAAAGTCATTTATTCATATTATGTTGATGTTGAAGTACCAGGCCGTAACACTATTTATGTGCAGAATAAGGTAGGGAGAGATTAGTTTCTTACTTAGACATGTCATTTATTTTTTCTAATAGTTCTTGCTGACTTATAAGCAGCCTGCCCCAGTAGCAACATTTGGTTGGGCCAACGTTGGGACGCAACGTTGGCTCAACACTGAAATATCACGCGAAACAACGTAGGTCCAACGGTGATTTATGTTGGATTCTTACTAATTTCCTACATTAGCCCAACGTCACTGGATTGTTCAAATTGTGTGTGTAACATATGTAATGTCAACCATTTACCAACGTTTGGCCAACATTTCTCTACAAAAATACACACTAAATTTACACTACAAAAGTTAAATTAAGCACTATATTAGTAATTATTTTATTTTCAGAGTTCGTGTGGGTTACACAAATTATTAAAATCCATAAAAAATTTCTGCAAGAATTGAGGTTTATTCGAACCACAGTCAGAGATTATAACGAAGTCCTAGTTACTGTAAGTCCATTGCCTTACCAATTGCTCAACACTGCCAAATGTTGATTTATGATACATGAAAGACAAATATGTAGTTAATAGTTGAACTTACAATAACAAATAATTATGTATCTTTTGCTAATGATATTTTTTCCAACAATGCCAATGTTCAGCCAACCTACATACCAAATATTTCCAGTGGTTGGCCTACTGTGGGTTACGCAATGTTAACCCACGTAAAGGTGCATACTAATTGGCAACGATATGTGTACCAACTGGTACCTAACAATTAACCAAGAAAATAACATTTACAAAAATACTGTCTTTAATATCGTCTTGCATTTCCTAATCTAATGGAGTTGTTTTTGAAAGAAACACAATTTTTGTCACTGGGGGAGTCTGTTTACAAACTTGTTGCCAACGTCAGCCAACTTCCAAACAAATGACTTTCCGTAGTTGGTATAATGTGTGTTATACAATGTAGGACCAAATTTACTGAAAACAACTTTCACCTAACCGTTATAAACATATGTATTGTTTGAGCAATGCTGGTTCAATGTAAAATTACATATCTAACACCAAAAGTATGATTACCGACTTGTTACCACCGCTCAGCCAACCTACATATAAAAGATTTGTTATGATGGTTGGCATAATGTGGGTTATGAAACGTTGGACCAACATACTGGGAACAACATATTATCCAAGAGTTGGATTTCCAACATTGTTCCAACGTATAACTAACTGAACAAAAATTACATAATATTAATTTTGTTTAACTAAGTAACCTTATTATGTTATAAACTTGAATGTTAGGTTATGAAGTACTGTAAAACATTATTTTGAACTCTTGGTGTAAAATGATGGTTTTAAAATGTTGGCCCAATGCAATTATACACACTTAACCCCAACAGCAGGTTTACCAACGTGTTGCCAACAATAAATCCACAAAATTTAAATAACAATATTTTGGTCTTCCAAATGTTCAGACATTTTCTACTTTAATATAACTATTTTTGGAATGTTGCTATTGCAATAATAATACTTTTTCGAACATATTAGCTGGCATACTATGTTGCCCCAACGTTGGATACTTGTGTGTTTTCCAACACAACTTAATGCCAACGGTTCCAAACAATTTTCAACGTTGGCCCAACGTCGGTTGCTACTGGGGTGCGTACTGCATTATTAGAGGATGTTTATGTAGACAGACACGAATATTTAGCAGCGGTGCACCAGAGATATCACTGGCTCAGTCAGATGTGCACACGACAATATGGAAACAAGAGCGTCACATATGCACATGTTATATTGAAGCATAGCAAACAATAAGCGATTCCCGCGGTGAATCATTGTTCCAGGATAGGACATAATCCCGTCATAGTCAAAATGTCCACAATATAATTTAAAATTAGTTTTGAATGATAGAAAAACAACAAAAAAAGTCTGCTGCACTGGTCTACCAGGCCACAGAGTTTACATAGTTACAAACATACAGTGCAAACCTCACCAATCCTCGCTCAGACTTGCACACATGTCTGTTGGTTACACTAGGAATGGCATTTAACTCTGTCTGATATTCCAGTCAACGCTTTCTGGTAGACTGCATATTTTCTTCAAAATTTGCATAATTGTAAACTTTATTACTAAAGTGAGTCATGAATTAAATTAAGTTTTAAAAACAAGCGTTCCTCATATAATCTTTGGTTAAGGACATGTGTAAATCTCATTCTTAGATACCGTTACTTTTTATGAGTTACGTTAAATTTGTGGTAATTTACTAGCTAGATATTTTTTCTTTACGTGAGTTTACTGAACTCTTTAATTACAAACTTTGTTTCGATATTGAGCGATTAACTCCCTTCAAAATTACTTCATATTGAACATTGTCTACAATCCCATTATGCCGTACATCTTGTGTTCTTAACGTTACAACAAACTCATGAGAGCACATAATGTATCCTGTCATCAAGTAAAATATAACTGGTAGTATTTTTTCTTTAGACCAAAGCATTAACTGTAAAACTTATCCTGCCGCATGCGAACTGCATTAATCCTGCATATTGATTAAACACAGTCACTGTAACATGATGTCAATTTGACTATATTCTGTTTTCTTTTTGTGTAGGCTTTTCTAAACTGATTTTTAAAACCACTGAACGATGTCTATATTATATTAAGGCTTGTCAATTTGGAGGGCAAAAATAAAATTCGTGATTTTTGTGAATGATGGAGCCCAAAAATGTGTCTTCGGATGTGTAATATCCTAATTTGAAAAATTTTACCTTATTAATAAATATTTACCGTGGTAGAATCTATATTGAAATTAAAAAAAAGTAAACTCCAACAAAATTTCCTCAAAAAGTGTTTTAATAAGCTGAAACTATTTTATTTGTACTTTTTCTTTATTACGAAACACAGAAAACACACTGTAAAGGCGTAAAAAGTTTCAACCAACAATATCCATCACATCTTTCTTTGATTCCTTCCTATACATTATCCTTCTGTTTGCTTCCTGGCCTCTAATATATCATCGTTTCTCATGAGTATACACTTTGCCAGAAGCCTCTGTTACTTGATTCACACACTTCTCTATGAACTGTCCATGACATGGCCACTTTGGAACTTGCATTGGCTCTTCAACAAACTTTCTTGTATCTGATATTTTTAGTTTATAAGTAAGTGCCGGTTCACATACTTTTCTGACCAGTTTATCAGTTTCATACACGAAGTTGCATTTTAATTTACTGCAGGTGTTTTCCTAGGTCGAATAGATTGGTCTCCTGGTACATCATCATCTTCATTCTTTAATTCAATTATCTTCTGGACCCTTGCTTTCCTTTCTTCTTGGTCTTTCGAGCATAGAGTAACGTCTTCAAGTTGTTGCTTTAAGGACATGTTTTGAGACCCCTACGCAACAAATCCTACTTGCAGCTGTTAACCACCGAGAATGGCTTACAGGACCGATTTATAATAATGCTAGATCAGTTGGAATTACACCTGTCCTTATGGACTGAGTTGTCCTGTAACCTTAAACACGATCCGTAGAGAGATATTTGACAAAGGCGTCAAAGACTCTGGAGAGGATATTCTGACAAATGAGAGATTGATTTCAAGTTCTATTGCAGCACGAAGCATGTTGCCAATCCTACCACTCCACTAGTTGTTACACAAAGTTTTTCTATCCCACTTTGTGATCAAGTGCCGCAAAGGTAGCTCATTAGTTTGACGAGCACAAATCAACCAGATGAGTTAACGAGTCAGCTTTGCCTCAATCCAATGCGTGACTCTTCCTTACCAGGCAGTGTTAACGTTCGTTGAGTAACGAACAATAACCTGCAAACATTTACCAACGCAATTTTTCTTTCAAAAATTCCTCGAGATAGTTAGCAATGACTACAGCAGATTTTCTTTTTCTTAAGTCTTTCTCTGGAGTAAAATTGCAAAGATACCTTCAGCTTGGTTCACTGAAAACAATACTTGGAAACTGATGACTTGAGTTATCTGCTTGTATCAGAACTTCAGTGGGATTTTGGTGTCCATCAAAGAAGATGTATTAAATATTACCTGTACTGCACCGAACATAAACATTTTCATCAAGTGACGTCATTAATTTTTCATGTGCACTTTTTACTTTATTGTGATCAACCACAAATCTCCTGTCACCTTCAGTAATAAATCCAGCATCCAGTTAGCTGTTGTAATTGCACCTACCACGTAGACCGACACCATACCTAATACTGTGCAATGCATCATTGCGCAATTGTAATGTATTATATTAACGTGTACTTGAAGTAGAAGGTATATCAGAATCATGCCATGGAATCTGCAGATCTTCAGCTTCTTTATCTGCAACATAAGTTTGCTCTTCATCTTCATTGGAGAAAAGAACTTCATTTGGTTGTAATGTTAACTCACCCTTCTTTTGTTCTTAGATTCAGAAATTCTTCTTAACTCATCTTTGTGCATTTTCTGCTTTTTTAATTTGCCTTTTGTACTCAGGGAGATCTGGTAAACCGATTTGATGCTATCCAACAGATCCAGCCGTCTTTCTTTGACTACTAATAAACACTAGTACTTTGACAGCGATCTTCATATCCTTGGAACAATTGCAGGAGGTGTGCACTTCATGTTTACAGTCAGAACCACCCGGACATAGACCCTCAAATTCAGAACATAGTATAATTTCACACTTGCAATTGAGAATGACAAAGAGCTTGTATAAAGTTGCCATGAATGCCTCTTTCACTTCCAGTTTTCCTCCGCGAAGTGATATGTTTTTGGCCTTTTCCCAGTTTTCTTCTATCTGTTTCAGAACTGTGACTCTCGAATTTAAAATTGGCACCAAAAACAAACTGTTTGCTCTATCTCTCTCTCTCTCTCTCTCTCTCTCTCACACTGTTCAATGAAACTTTTGGATAAATATCCTTTGCAAGAGGGGTTGCTGGGATATTTTCGACATTCTCTCCACTCTGCTCTCACAGAAAAAGGCCATATCTTAGAACATCATTCAGAGTTGGGAGTTCGGAAGGCAGAATTTATTGACTAGTTCCAGTGAAACTACTCATGTGAGCGGAGTATTCCAGTCTTGGCTTTCTTTTGCTAGCAATGGTTCACAATTTTCAGAATTTGCAAGTGGAAGAAACTACTCGTGCCTGAAAATAGGAAAAAAAGGAAAGGTCACTATTTGTGTGATTTTGATAAAAATTAATTGCAAGAAGTTACTAACATAACTAATAAGCCTACATTCCTCAAAGTGGATGCAAATTGACCCCGAACGATAAAGATAATTCGTAATCTAGGAATATTAATAATAATATTAATTCAGACGTATGATACACTAAATATACTAAATATGTCATATTGCTAAGTAATAAGCGAGTACTCCGTATAATAAAATTGGGGAAAATTTTTTCTGAATTGTCTTTCTATCATAAAGACAAAAAATATCTACAACTTACTAAATATTACAGAAGGATGAACGAGATACGCAAAAGACAAGTCAGCTTTGTATGTAGCATGTGTGCTGAGTTTAATGAAATTCTTGGAAATATTTCATTACAAAAGTCATATTATGCAAAAGTATAAAAATGGCTGCAATTATGAAATTATTAACACTGAATACCAGTCAGAGTACAAAGTTTGAAGTATTTCGAGTCATTGGTTCAACAACTTTTAGAAGGGGACACACACACGGATTCACACGATCACACACATATACACATATACACACATACATACACCTAAAAACACAAAGACACTAAGCTGCAAATTAGTATTGTTAGTTTAAAAACTTTTACGAGTGGAATAAAAATTTTTTACAGATGTTATCAAGTATATTCTTAATCTTAGAGCAGAAGTACAGACAGAAATAATAATAATAATAGGATTTTCCAGCGTGTACCTACCAATGTGACTTTGTAAACTAGGACGGACGTAATCATACAGGAGTCGTAGTCGAGAAATAATAAGATAGGAATTTATGGTATCACACATTTTCAACATAGTTGATAGCTATCTTCAGTTAATAAACGCACTGTGTGCGCATAACATACATAATATTTCTCCGTACGCCACTTTTGACTAACGAAAATTAATAAACTTTTACACTTGTACTAGCTTATACTAATTACTGCAACACAAACATTATTAAATAATTGTGCGTAAAATTAGGAAGAAACCATTCAACAACTGTAAAAGAGTAACATGTCGATAATTTCTGCTCACTGGATAGTGTTTGCAGAAAAAATAAGCTACACGCTTTATATTAGCTAAGAAGACTGAGTTGGGTGCAAGGTTCTATACATTATGCCAGTTAGCTAATTTTTCATTCAAAACTCAGAAATGTGTTCTTGAAAGATGCTATACAGAACAGTTATGAATTGTACATAGGCTAGCTAATATATTAAATAAGTTTTGTAAACTTCACCCATGCCACATTTTTTGTATCATAACGCAAACTTTATTTTGTGGTGACTACAGAATACTTTGTTAACTATCACTAGATAGATACTCATTTTTAGAATATAAATAAATAGTTTAATAACATCTGCGAAGTACTACCACTATTGTGCCGCAACATTATGTTTTGTATACATCCGTGAATAACATTGGGGCTAACAAAGTTAAGCCAGTGTAGTGCGTCATGAAGGGTGCAGATGTAGGGCAGAGTATGCTGTGACTATTGTACATGCTCCTACATAATATTCTATGGATGTATGCAGATGCATCATGTGACAAAAAACGACATGTGAAGTTAACATTATCTGCAGGAAAATAATCGGGTTCCTCGTAAGTTGAAGCAGCCGGGAAAGCAGTTTGATAGATGATCAAACAAACAAAACAAATGCAGTGTATCAATGTTTTGGCGTTAAAAGCAAACATATATACGTACATATAATAATAAATGATTGTAAGGTATATGGACTGCACATACAAATGGTAAATTGGGGGGGGGGGGCAAAAGGTGGCGTTTGCTTCGGACCTCATATTCTAGTGGGAGTTTAACTTTTTGGAATGTTTTATAATATTTAATGATTGGGCTTGTAATATTAATTAAATTTAATTTAATTTTTATTTTTATTTGCATTTTAACCGTGACTGTTGTTGTGAAATATATTTTAAGAGTAAAGTGATAGTGAAGATCGCCGAGGTCAGAGATGTGGGGACGCAGCCAACATGTCAGGAAAGTATGAGGGCTTATAAGCATACATTGTCACTATATTTAGAGAAATCATGGCGCGACTCAGCTTTATGCTGGCCCGAGCCTCACATTCTCATAAATCTGGCCTGAAAGTTCCTGATTGTTGCACACAGACTGCTATCTTGTGTAGTAGTTGATGACGTGTGGCTGGGGATGACAATCATACAAGCAAGTGTTTGCTAGCAGGTGCGGGGATATCACCCCTACGACAGTTAACTGACTGGTTGTAGATGGCGTGTCGGTGGATGCACCCTCGCTGTAAGGGCGACAATGCCTGGTAATTAAGCCTGCACAGACAAGGGAGGGGTGTATCCTGGCATGACTCTTGTAGGGGTGAGGGAGGGTTGACACTTAGCTAGCACATATGCTCACTTGTAGCTGACGACTGTGACAACTGATCAATAGTTAGTTCACCCTGTGACGTCGCTCTTAGCTGGAGAGTTGTTCCCGTCATTCTATACTTGCCACAACCCTGCCGCCATGGCTAGTACGGACCGACATTTCTCCTCAACCAAGATAATGTCTTTATCCTAGTCTTGTTATACAAACAAAGAAGTACATTGTGTGTTTACCACAAATGTTTTTATGACTAACGAATTTAGGTCAAAGAAAAAATGCAATTTCAAGACAAACTATTTTTGGAGATGGTAGAACATGCAAACGTTAGGATGGCAGAGTTAGGTACAAATTACTTTAAGATAAATTATTTTAGACTAGACGAATTTAGGACAAATTCCGCACCCGCACGAGTGAATTCCTTGTCTAATATTTGCGCTTGGATGTATGAAACAAGCGATATCAAAACTCGATAAACTCAGCGATAAGTTGGCTTGGAATAAACTAACATGGAATAAATTACTGAGCTTTCCTTAATAATGCATTCGTGCTAACTGGGTAATGGATTGTCTAAAATTAATACTTATTGTTTAGCAACATCTCAAGCAACTGAAACTTGGATGTACATCATGAAGCTAAATTAATTTAATCATACGCTTTAAGCGTTCCCTTTGTTGATGTTGAGTTCAATGCCTCCTTATTTAGATAAATGTTAGGCCTAAATTAGCATCTGTCACACCAAATGTCTGTGAGATCAATTCCGGCAAGCCGATAAAAGGACGTTAATTTTATGGAATATTTCCTGAAAGGCACACATGACATGGACATGTTTTATGAATATCTTTTAAGTTAAATGTCTGCCACGCTCTGTATTTTATTACAATTAATTTTACAAAATAATTCTTGGAAGCCCAATTGCCAAGGAAATTATTTGTTAAACGATAAACGTTGTTATTGTAAAAAAAAGTTACATGTGTGTGACATTACAAAATATTTGAAACGGGGGAAAAATAATACTTGAATTATTTATTTTATTTTTATTACCAAAGAAATTTTTTTGAAAATAACGGCTAAGAAAGTAATTTTACAGAAAATGAATCTGAATAATAAAGAAAGTGGACGCACAGATAATCGACTTCACCGCTAGACCAACTTGGCTTATATAGGCCTACTACACACTTCTTTCTATTTTTACACATTCAACTGTTCAAGGTTCTTTGTTTGTAGAACGTCATTGATATGAATATTCATTTTATTCCAACCAAGTATAAACCGGATGTCGTAAATTGTATATAGTCAACTTCATATTTTTCGACAAACCCGTGATTTTGGTTGACTACAAAGCTTTCCTAACTACTTTTAAAACAGAAAACCATTGTTATTTAGCAAATATATATAAGGAGAATCCAGAAACTTTCACAAATGTAAAAAAAAAAAAATATATCAATAAAAAATTTACGAAACAAATTTTATAGTACAGGTAAATAAATAAATTCTGAAAGCCTGTTACGCATCTTAATTTATTTCTTAATTTTTTATTTACTTAGGCGAATATTGTTTGAAGCAAAAATATTAAACTAAAACTCTTATTAGATAAAACGGCGTCAAACAGACATGGCTAAACACATTCATAGAAACGTATTTTAGGCCTAAAGAACATCGCACGAAGTCGTACACAAAAAAGGCGCACACATTTAAGGATTATACCCTTGTACATAAGTTCAGGAGCTTTCAGTCCAATGACAGCCCTTAACGACCTGACTATTTCGACTGAGGTAATATGCTTTAATAGTAACTTGCGGACATGAAAGCAGAAGTCACTTTTATGCTAGAAAATACAATTCCCTCAACTTGGTCTTTCTGCAGAGAAGGTAAACACCTCACTCGACACATGTGCATATACGCAAGACTCCTGCTAATACATGCATGAACATATGCTAGAACCGTATAAACTAATCATATATGCAGAGAGGATGATTTATTTATCGCGGGAAAACTGGACTGTTTGCTGGTTTTCAACGCACGTTCAGTTTATCAGAAGATGGCTGGCTTTCGCTTTTATGTGGAGCTGTTGCCACATTTGACTGAGACAAAAAGAATCACGCTATTGTAATATGTGATGTCTATTATTAGTTTGTAGAGAGCTACGTTTTGTCAGACGTACGTCACCTGTGTTTTCAAGGGTATGTTGGCACTAAACATACCGTCCTCTACGCATATATGTTACATATACATGACGAGGCACAGTAGCGAACGAACTCTAAGGGTGACAGTGCCACGCAAGTCAAATGCCGCTTCGCCCCTACGTACTAACCACTGGGCTGTAACTAGGGTCATAAACTTGTCGCGAAAATAATTTTGCCCCAGTTTGTTTCAGTGCCTTACCTGCATACCTACAGCCGTGCTTCTTGGTAATTGGCACTGAGTATTTGTGAAGTGGTGTCTCTCATTTGACTGTGCTAATCACAAGAAAGCTGCTGAAACACCACACGTCTGTGATTTGCGGATAAATCGTCAAGGCACGTCAATGACTTCACTATGAAGAGGACCTGCAGATGTGCATGTAAAGCGGTTAAACAAACTGGGGCAGATTTATTTTCGCCAAAAGTTAATGGCCCTATCTATAGCGTGCAAAACTTTCCGTTTAAGTAGGGGACATTAAACTGTAGTATAACTATTATTGGTGGAAAACTTCTATCGGATCAATGTAGTGCCATATTTGAGTTTTGCCGTCACCCGGTATGTAGACCTAGATATATAGTACACAAGTCTGAGAGGTTGTTTATATTGGAGAGCTGTGAGAGCTTACAATGTACGTGATGCCTCGACGATGACGCTCTAAACTTGTCTATGTTCGCTTTTCCTGTAACGTATTTAAATCGCGCACCATGCGGCTGCTTATTATTAGTGCCGCCTACCAAGCTGTTTAAATACACAGTGCTGTGTTTGTGAATTACGTCTTTTTTACTAAACTGTGCACTTTCACCCGGTGTGCCAATGTACAGAAGGAACAAAACTTGTAGCAAGGACGGAACCTCATTGTTAAGACAAGACACAATGTTTGTTAAAAAACACTTTTTCAACAACGTTAAAATAGTGTCTTCCCTGAGCGCAGTATTTCCAACTGTACTAACACGACATATGCGCAACTCAGATGTAAACGTGAACTGTATTTACCACCAACAAAATTATACGGTCGCTGTTTAAATACCCACAATAATAAATGAATCTTACACACTAGTTCAGCGCTTGCTCGATGTCGCATTTGATGCGCACTTCAAGGCTTCCCTTATGTCTGCGTCACTTCTGAGCCTATAATGAGCAGGTAGGCGGCCGCCTTAAGGTGTGCGCGTTTTACAAGGCACTAGAATGAAAATGATACAATGCACGGAGAGTTTGTCTCCGTAGTTATGAAACTCACTGGAATCTAAGTGTAAGTCATTTCAAGGTCATATAATAATCACATAACTATACACTCGATTTGGAATCTTCTGTTTTATTATATTTTATCCAGTTTCATATGCGTGTTATTTTCATAACTGTAACGACCTTCCCACACAGTTTAAGAAAACCAAACTACAGTTACACCATGTATCATAATTGCCGAGCAGAAGCAACCCGACAAACGCATGCACGGTACAGTTAGGAACATCACACTGGCATACACTCGCCTGCAGGAAGTAGCCGGTACAGCGGATTACATTATGCAATGTGGGACCTCGAGACGAGGCGATGCGACTCAGTGAAGTAATAAACACAATACGAACCAGATAGCCTATGTATATAGACAGGAAGTATTCTCGGGTTCACTGGATGTAGGCTAGCATCCAATAATATCATAGAACAGAGCACACAAGAGCTGATCGTAAACTACTTGCTCACACCGTGATATGGGCCCGCATTTAGTTACATTGTTATTATTGGCAATTCAGGGGTGTCAAAAAAGTCAAAGGCCAACTGCGAAAGTGACTCGAACTTACATAGTTGGAAATCTAGATTTTGCCCAAATGAAAACACGATTTTTTCAGGTCCCTACATATACTTAAAAAAAACAGCTGTTCCAGCGTCATAAATATGGGACGAATGTGTGAGCAGCGAAGTTACAAACAGTATATTGCAATACATTTCAAATATCTGCGTGCCTGGTTGGTTAAATCACATTAATTATTTAGTCAAGATTTGTTTTATATGATTTGAAGTTAAGGCGTTGTCTCACACTTTACCGCTGAAAAAAAAAATAAACGAGGGCAATGTAACGTTTAAAACAGAAGTTTTTTTAACCTATGAAATGTACATTTTCAAGATTTTCAAGCTGCCCTGAAAATTATAAGTAGGCCTACAAGTATCCATACAAGACAACTTGTATCTGTTAAAAACGTTTAACTGCACGGCTACTGTGCCTAATAAACATAAATAATAAACAAGAAAACACTAATTTCGGTAACCGATGGTTGGATTTTTAAAATGAGACTCGAGGCGAACAAGTCGTCCAAACACTCCCAACATAATCGTACATAGTTTCTTATGTGTACGCATCGATGAGCAGAAATTCTTTCTCATAAGTTTACCTTTAAAAATTTTATGTTAGCCCCACTCTTTAAATCTTTTAAACCTCACTCAGGCAATAATCTTTGCGCAGTACAATATATGAATGTTAAATTGTGTGATAACATACATGACGTTAATTTTACATTAATTAATAATAAATTAGAGTTACACAAGGAATATTGACACACTTCAGGAAGGATTGGTTAGTGGACAGAACCAAGTCTTGTAGAGAGCAGTAAGTTTTTAGTACTAGTAAGAGTTCTCTTTTCCCCAACATTAAAACATTAGACCACACACTCAGGAGGTATTGCTTAATACTGAAAGACAAGTCGGTAATATTCAGACACTTAGAAGTATTACATTTACAAACAATTAACCGCTTAGAAAAGCTTCTTTATGAGAGCATGGTACTTACATCGATGTTAAACACTGTTATTGCTATTTGCTGGCATCGCAAGTCAATTTAAAACCACATTGAAGAAAGCAGAATTATCAATTATTCTGGTAACTTGTTTTTTTATTTATCTAACGTTTTAAAATATGAATATTTATTGTCAATTATAAAAAAGATATTCACTTTTTCCAATGTTATCATGTCTATTGTCGTTTGAATGTTGCTAACTGAAGTGCATCTCTTCCGCGCTAGCACTTCACGTGTTTGTTGGTTTCTCCACATTTCCTAGGCTCCTCGCTTATAAATATACGCTGCATACATAGAAAGAGAGAGTAAATAAGGCGAGGCGTGCTGTGTGTTTTTATCAGTGCGAGGCGGAGGACGTAAGCACATGACGTGAGAAACCTGAAGCCGCCTAGTATCGATCTATGTGTAGATGTTTGCGTACTGGGCGTTGCCTGCGTCAGACCACGACAACTCTCACCATGGACAGAGTAAGCAATGTTTGACATGACTAGACAGTGTGTGCGCAGAGTATTAGATTGATGTTTGTCTCAACTAGAACTCCGAGTATCTCACACTAGTATCTACCGCCGCACACGTCTTATATTACTTGGAGTAACACACGTGTTTGGTATATTGGTAAGCTTACAGAACTTTCACTTAAAATAATTCTGCATCAACTTGTTTCAATACTTCGTGATGTGCGCATCTACAACTGTGCTTCATGGTTATTGGCAGCGTGATATTGGGCAGAGTCGTCTCTCATTTGACTGCACCAACCGGAACACGGTTACCGCGACACTATTTTCTGTGACCTACAAGTTGAACCGCGAGACGTGTGGGAGTTAAACATCCCTTCACTGAGTATAAAGCAGAACTGCAGAGCTACTGATACAACTATATGCAGGATTATTTTTGCAACAATCAGGGGTCACTGCATATGGTTCCAATTAAAAGTATTTTCAGTGTTATTGGAAACATGAATAAAATGCAGATGTAAATGAATGATGTTTTATCATACCGTATGGTTTGTATTCGAGTATAAACAGTCGCAGATAAACCACACCAGTCAAGAATCTCGAGAATTGAGCAGATTGTTTTGTCCTTCCGTGTGAAATGAGAACCCTTGGTGAACTATACACTAGACAATTTACGGTTTTCATTTTACGAAGGACCCATGTATGTACGATATTTTTCTCCATCTGAAGTAAGTAATAAGCAACTGCTCGTGAATACGCCTGTATAAACCAGGAACAAGTGTGCTTCAACAACAGTTCCCTCTCGCATACTTCACTGTACTTCACGGCTAAGGTTACTTGCGGAGCAGACTTTGAAAACCACACATGTTCACAATAATACGAAGATTATATATATATATATATATATATATATATATATATATATATATATATATATATATTCTATATGCGCGTGGTGAGTCACACACGAATATGTAGTCAGATTTAAATTATAAAATAACCAGTCCCATATAAAAACTTGGTGAAAATGTGTATTTTAATAGAAAACAGACATGTCCACCCCACTGTAATTATACATTTAAAACAAGGGCAGGACGTCTGCTGTATATTGTATGACGTACAAGACTGGATTTATTTACTTGGACATACTCCATTGCGAAATAAATGACTGTCAAAAGAAAATTAAAAATAAGACCAGAAAAACATAAATAAGCAGAGTATGCTTTAGTCATCAGGATACATACACAACATGAAATTCCAAAACTGGAATCTGGTCAGATAAAACAAGGAACAAACAGAAAATAAAAGAAATAACAAACATATAAAAATGGCTAAGTTTTGTTATTTATTTTATTTTCTATTTGTTCCTTGTTTTATCTTACCAGATTCCAGTTTTGGAATTTCATGTTGTGTATGTATCCTGATGACTAAAGCATACTCTGCTTATTTATGTTTTCTTGTCTTATTCTTAGTTTTCTTTTGACAGCCATTTATTTCGCAATGTAGTATGTCCAAGTAAATAAATCCAGTCATGCACTCCCATTGCATAGTTCTTTCAAAGATCATGTATGACGTACAGTTACAATTTGTTGTCTCTGACAAGTTTAGTAATCTTTATAAACCGTTCATGTCAATAACATTCATTCAGAACTAGACACGGACATTTTTATCTTTAATAACAAAGGAAATATAATATTAAGATATCTCACAGGAATAATCATGATTTGGCAGATGAGATGAGGTACAACAATAAACCTGTCTTATTTTATTTCCATTAAAATCGCAACATACAGATATGTTCGCTTTCGTGATGTCTGGTTTCGAAAGATTGCACATGTGGAACATTTTCGTAGAAAGGAAAACATTTTCGGAGTCCCTCAAAATTGCTAAATCCAGCGTGATTATCAACCTGTTGTACATGAATAAGTACTAAAACTACTCACGGGATTCGTGTGAATCTATTCTAGAAACATGTGTGCTTAAAATGTTCCACCAATATAAAGACTGGCTCACCATTGAAAATGTGAGTCAGGCAAGTGATATACGACACCACTGCGCTAGATGAGCCGGTCAACATCGCCCTTGGCGCAGTGCCTCACTCACACCAACACACGGCCAGTAGACGGACGTAAGTTAGTGGACCTGCCGCGGGAGACGTGCTGCAGCGTGGTACGCAAGTAATTGTTCTTTCATGTTTAACTACTAAAAATTATTTTAATGCGTTTATCTACGTGAAGTAGATAATTTACAAACTGTGTCCCTATGGTTTAAAAAATGCCTTCCGTTAATTAAAAGCATGACTACCAAGCAACTCAAAAGTGGCATAAAAGACTTTTTCACGTTGCTGTACCTGAGAAAATATCCACCGTAATTGCAAAGTTACAGGATCATTGCATGAAGTCCCGTTGAAAAATGCTTAATACTAAAACGTTGCACGCTAGCATAGTTCTTCGCGCCTAGAGGCGATGATGTGTTTGGCGGACGTGTTATATTCGACCTATCAACTACTCCGTTTTCTTGTCTCAAACATAAATAAAGCTAAGACCACCCTCATCTACCAACAAGTGAGAGCTCGGTCGTGCTAGCTAGTGAATGTGGGTGAACATGGCCAGTCAACTATACAAGCGTTATGTTGATAATGAACACAATGAAAATAACTATTTAACATCACAAACAGTGCACCAGTTTTTCCTAAATGGCAGTACACGAATGCAAACACCCCACAGGTTGCTGCTATTCACAACAATAGTTCAAAGTGAAATGAAATTCATTAACCTCGATACACAAAACGCTGTTTTGAACGTTCATCACGAAATGACGTGAAAATGCCTCCATAGTGGTTATTGCTACTTCGTCTGAGATTACCAACCTTACATATCACTACCTGCACGCCGACTTACAGTTACTTTCCAGCCTCTGCAACCCGACGTGATCATATTTCACTCGCCTCTCGTCCACTGTAATGTGACGAAGAACATCAAAGTTTTCAGTATCACTGTGTTCATAAAACGTTTGTAAAAACCATTCATCAAATGTGGAAGATAAACACTCTTGAAAAAAAAAATCAAGTTGAAAATTAATAGGACAGTTTGTAACTTTATTCAATACTAACAGTCCCCCGCGGCTTTGCTCGCGAGTATTATTCATAACTGACAACATTTACTTTAATTGAAAAAACCTCTTTGTACACCAGATTGGTACTTCAGTCATCAAGTGTTAGAACGACAAAGCTGCAAGTTGAGCAACTCTGCAGCAGGATAAGTAGCTATAGCTGTCCACGCGAAAAGCAGTCTTAAGTTTGCCCTGTCACTAACAGCGGCGCCTGGCCCTTATTTATATCACTGCAAAGTTGACATTGTGGGGTAGTTATAGACTCTTAAATGTAAGAGGTTAATCGAATGAAAAACGTCTGATTTACCCTGTGCACAACCATTGGTGACGGTGCCCTCAATTGCATATTTTCAAAATATTCACTTGAAGTTTAATGCCATTAGAAATGGTGGGAAAACGTTTCGCTGAAACGTATTTGATGCCCCATCCTTGAGATTAGTGAGACGATATACGTGAGCTGATATTGTCGCGGAACCTATGTGGAAAGTGAACTCCATAATACATTTTATCCCACTACATGCAAATTGCACTAATTCGATCTGCCGTGCAGTTGTTGTAGTCAGAATTGAAAGTTCGCACGTTGCTTTTAACAGAATTATAGCCCAGAACCTCCCGGAATGTAGATTTGAGCTATGAACAGCTGTGTCACGTATGTAACGTCGAAATAATTCATGAAAAACAAATTCTATTTTAAAAATAAAATATTGATGTCCTGGGTTCATAATGATTGGTCAACACCACGTCTCGATAGGTTACTGCAGAGTGAAACTCCGGTATAGTTTATTTCTCGCTGGTTGTACTTGCTCATCGGATCGTCTGCCTTGAAAGTTTACGATCTTAGTTTTATTCTTAATAATCAAGTTATCTTAAAGTAAAAAAAAAAAAAAACTTACACATAATCTTTTTAAATACTTACGTAAGCATCACTTTGACGCGAACAACACCTCAATAACTATACTGGTTAGATAGATATCATGGGTTGAAGGAAAACAAATTTTGTGCTTTTTCGCCCTTTTGAGTTTCTAATTTCGAAATTATTTAATTTCACATCTTTGGCATTTCTGTAAGTATCCTATTTAAGTGCTATTAACGACGGTAGCCTGTTCAGTCGAATCAAAATCAAACATTCATTAAAAAACACACATGACCTCTGCACAGTACCTACTGAGAGTTCGAAATTCGAAAAATCTTAAAACCGTTCTTTGATCATTTCTGTAGTCATCATACTGAAACAAAAATTAACTATATATCTCGACGGGTTGGATATATATCGAGGATTTATCTAAAACACATTAAAGGTATTTTCACCTCCTAAGAGACTGCATTTCGAAGTACCCTTGTATCACATTTTAGACTACTTAACTGGCGTCTCTTGGACGTGCAAGACACTACAATAGCCCCTTTTGTTCTAGAGATATAGACGATTAATTTAAAACACATTTCATTACTTTTCACCCCTTTTCAACTCCTTAGGAGGCGAATTTCGAACATTCCTGAAATTACTTTTCAGGTATTTGAGTAAGCATCAATCTTAAACAAAAATCACATCGCTGTATAAAAATCAATGCGATCGATATATATCGATTGAGAATCGAAAACATATATTACCCTTTTTTTAACCTCTTAGGGGTTGAATTAGGAAGGCTTATTTTAATGGTATTTGGTATATTTTAAAAGCGTCATTCTAAAGCAAAGAGCACTTAGATATCTCGATTGGTTCGATAGATATGGAGGAATAATTTAAAACATATAGCACGTATTTTCACACCCTTAATTAAAGAATTTCGAAACGGCTTGGAGTCCTATCATAGACATTTGTATACGTAACCAATTGAAGTAAAAATCACGACGATAGTCAATTGTGTTTCAGTGATATAGACGATTCATAAAAAGCACATTTTGTCCGTTTTTATTGCTTGGGGGTCGAATTTAAAAAAATCATAAAATTTCTTTTTGGGTATTTACGTAAGCAACATTTTGAAGTGAACGCCAACTCTTTGTCTCGAAGGATTCGATAGATATCGATAGTTACTCGGAAACCCATTTAAGGTATTTTCACCCTCTAAAATGTTGAATTTCGAAAAATTCTTAAATTTACCAATATGCATTTTTATCAGTGTCCTATTAAAGTAAAAATCACGATGATAGGCCGCTGCGTTGGAGCTCTATCAACGTTCCATCGGAAATATATTTCACCCTTTTTCACTCTTTTAGAGGTCGAATTTTGAAAAACCCCGTCTTAGTGCTCGCCTACGACCTGAGGGGAACCCACAAAAAATTTTCACGATTCTAAGTAAGTTCAGTGGTTTGGGCTGCAGTTTGATATGTCAGTCAGTCAGCGTTCATATATATATATATATATATATATATATATATATATATATATATATATATATATATATATATGTATGTTTACAGGGGTATTTTAATTCACGGCTAGCTTCAGTATCTCAGGTTCTGTTTTACCTCTAGCAGAAACATTATATCAAAACATAAAGGGAAACTAAAGAATAAGAACGTGTAGTCCATGTTTACTGCAACACTGCAACCGTTGTTTCTTCTTAATAAAATACACATGTTTTTATCCATAGACAAATTAACCTTAGATGTCGAAATTATTCACATTTTAAAACCTGTAACATGTCGAGATATTTCGATGTATTACAATGTATATGCACACACACACACATGGGTACCAACGAATTCGCTCGTTGTGTTTTCAGTGTAATGTGACAATAGTTCTAAAACAAAGGAGCTTTTATGAGAACTAAATGGTACGAAATGAGGTTACGTGTCCTTACTATACTTTGAGGAGCATTTTGAAAGCTGAGTTTTGTCCCTGTCACCTGTTATGCCGCCTCCTCAACCACTCGTTGTAGCCTACTTTTCCTTTTCCATGAAACATTAACGGGTGCGTGGACGCACGCACAACTTACCCGATATTTTTTTATAAATTCTTTTTGAGTAACTAGTTCTACTTTTCTACCGCCATCCCCCCTACAGTAATTATTTTTTTTACAGTAACCTTCGCAGATCACACGCACGATAACTTAACAACTTTTTTTCTCTCTTAATTATTTGGGAACACCTGTTTTGACAACAACTTTATAATTACGTCTACGTGATCATACCTGCTATTTATTTTTTCTGGAACCTTTTACATATTTACACCCTCTAAATTGTCGAATTTCGGAAAAAAAAATCATGAAATAGTATTTTAGGTTTACGTACGCTTTATTCCTATGCAAAAATCATCTCAATATATCTACATGTTAAGAGATACAGATGATTTATTGAAACCACATCCTGTTTTTTCAATGTTCTTAGAGGTTGAAATTCAAAGAATAATGAAACTATATGTTAGGGACAAGCGTAAGCTTCGTTCTGTAGCAAAAATCTTCTCGATATCTCAACAGATGTAAGAGTTATCAAGGATTTATTGAAAACACATTTTATGGCTTTTAACACCCATAGTTTTCGTATTTCTGAAAATTGAAAGAAAAATTGTATTCCT
Source organism: Medauroidea extradentata (assembly GCA_003012365.1). Classification (NCBI taxonomy): domain Eukaryota; kingdom Metazoa; phylum Arthropoda; class Insecta; order Phasmatodea; family Phasmatidae; genus Medauroidea; species Medauroidea extradentata. The sequence continues at coordinate 120,408 of PNEQ01110215.1, forward strand.
TTTTATAATCTTCAGTCTTAAGTAAAACTTACCTGGATACTTCAACTGGTTTAAACGATAACGAGCATTGATTAAAAACACTTGTTATCACTTTTCACACCCTCAATTTTCGAATTTCAAAAATTCCCTTCTTAGTACTTACGGCGTAAAAGAAAACCACCCTCAAAATTTAATGTCTCTATGTCCAGCAGATTATGCTATGCGTTGATGAGTGAGTGAGTGAATGAGTGAGAGGGACTCTTCATTTTATATATACCTAGAGGTTTTGCACGCGGCAGGGTAAAAGTTTCGAAAGTAATTTTTTCGAAGTTGTAACACTGTTGTATTCAGCTATATACATTATACTTATAAATTAATTGCTGGCGTATACTTATTGTGTAGTGAAGAGAAAAAGCGGACGGGCTTGCTATGTCTGTGCACATCATACAATATCCTTATGTTAACATGTCCTCGTATCGTTGTTTATATATCAGTTAAGATTTATTACGAGTTGTAAGTGATAATTCCATGGACTTGAAATTCTAGCAGCAGCTATTTGTAAAGTGTGGAAACCTTTTTCAATATGGAAGGAAAATTTACTTAACAGAATTGTGTTGAGGGAAACTTGGGTAAGAGAGCTCCTGAGGTGTTTGTCAGTTAGTCCACGAGTCTGTTGCGAGAACTTACTACCAGGATCATGTGACTGTGGAAGAATGTTCTGAATATGAATAGTGTTATGTCGTGGAAATACTCGGAGCTCAGACTCGATTGTATACGTACAAGACTCGTCAGGTGGAATACCAAAAGGAATTGCTGGCAAACGCAAATCTCACATGTACTCCTGCCTCCATGCTTGGCTCCAAGTGATGTGGGGATAACAAACAAATGGAACTTGAGAGATACAGTTTAAATATTTGCTTCCTATTTATCACAATCTTAAAAAGTAGACGCTTAACTTACTTGCATGTCTATGATAACTGCAGTGATAGAACATCTGCGCGGTCACAACAGAAAATATACCTTACTACGATTTACAATAGTATTGAGGTGTAATTATCTTAAATATAAGGATAACTAAGCAGTAACGAAGGAAAACGTTTGCACAAAAATGCGCAAAATTGAATGTTATAGAACATAAATCGTTAAATATTTTCCGTGGTATTTGTAATCGAATAATATCACCTATCACTAGCGACTCAGTATGTTAACAACAACACAACTACCAATATATGTCAAAGATTTTGAAAATACAAGGATGTGCATTTATTATATTTTCATTAAATGTTGGAAAGTTTAATATCACAATTGTATTAAGAGTAAAACGAGAAAACTGTTAGACAGTAAAATTTATAATTTATGACTTGAATAGTTAACTACTAAGAGCGAACACGTCATCAAATAGGGTGTATTAAGACGGAAAAAAAATTCATATGTGACTTAATTATAATATATATTGAGAGGAAAATTTCCGATGGGTTCTAAATTGCTTGATTTGAATTTTGGTGTAATTTCGAAGATTTTGAAACGAAATACATTTATTTTGAACCCTCAACCAGAATGACTTCGTCCAGTTAAAATATATATGTTTGTACGGGTATGTGTGTGAGTATGTATGTATGTATGTATGTATGTATGTATGTATGTATGTATGTATGTATGTATGTATGTATGTATGTATGTATGTATGTATGTATGTATGTATGTATGTATGTATGTATGTATGTATATATATATATATATAATTCGTTTAGTGAAGAAAATTTTTAATGAACTGATCAATTTAGTATTTTTAAGAACTTGCCTTCAGTTATCTATTTCTTTACCTAATGACCTCAATACTTATGTACTAATGCATTTAGTGAGCCAAAGTTAGTTGACACATTTGATTTTTTTTTTTTTAACTACGAGAAAAACAGTATAACGAGAATTATATTTACCTTGTGCTAAAGTTGAACTTTTAACGTATATTTATGTTTCAATCATAGTTTAGCAAGTTAAGAACATTAAAACAATTGCCAGACTGTGGTTTACATATACAAGTTTAAATGCTATGCTTGTTGTGTAGGGCAAGATAAATATAATTCACGCTATAATCTCAAATATATAAAATAATTGAATATGGCTACTGATATGCCACCTAAGAGTGTGTGGTACATAAATAAACGCTAGAAACATCAATTTAAATAAAGACGTTTTTGAAAGTCAATGTGGAAAACTACGAAACAACAATCCTTGATAAAGATACTTTCCAAGCAAACATGTACGTACCTACAATGATACATATGTAAAACGTGATCCCTTGCACAGCAATTAACTGTACGAGATTACGGTATCGACAATTGTTGTTCAGAAATAGTTACCCGAGATAAATCTTTACTAAGAAAATTGATAAAACCTATTATCTAAGGTTCCTGTTTTTTTTTTTTTTTTGCAAATTGATTTTGAGAAATCTACAACTGTAAAATGATGCTTTTTGCGGTGAATTATATACCATATCGTTGTAATTATTTAGCGTGTACAAATTCAATAATTATAAGCAATCTTCCATATCTATTTAAACGAAAATGTTTAGCATTTTAAACAAACAAACAAAAAAAATTTACATTAACTCAGTGCTAGCCTAACGGTAGTAATTTACGTTCCTTTTATTTTTAACAAAATGAAAACAGTACTCTCCTAACCGAAATTCATCCCTATAAAATAATTGCATCTGATATCACACAATTCACGGCAAAACAGATACATAAGAATTTATTTTCCTCATTAGAAACCCGTTACACCATACCGTCATCATTTTAATTAAAAAATATCTTCCGTATAAGTTACGTCACAGCAGCATTTTTCTCGTAGGTACATGTTGGTGTTATGATTGCAATATCTAGTAATTAAATATTTTACTGAAACATGTAATAACTAATCGCTCTGTATATCTGAGTTGGTACACTGGCAAACGTTTACACTCAATAAAAAGTATACAGGACGAAAATAAACCTTAGATCACAGTTTCACCAATGTTGCAAGCCATATGTGTACGAAGTAACAATAAAGTGCATATAAGTGGACATCAACACGAGGTTTGTTATCACACGTAGTGTTTTCATCGGCCAGAGAGACGTTGGCCGCCATGCATTTCACCAACAAATCTGTTACCCCAAGGTCACGTGCCGAAGAAAAAACTGTGAATGACGTGAGTGTTTTGCCACAAGCAAGCGGCGAACGCTGGTAATAGCGGTAATAAAACACTGCGATATTTCTGGCGAGGCGGACAAGCACGCGCGCAATATGTCGTCTGGGATGAGGATAGTTTTTTACGTGTGCTGTTGGGATAAAGACTGAGACACGTGCTGTGTTTAGTGGCCAGGCACACGTTGTTATTCCACACACAGCTTGTCCCTTCGTCACACGCCGGGGGAGAGAAATAAAACACATACACGTGCAATCAATAGCGACGTCTCCAGGGAGACATCTGGTGGGCTCGTTACCAACTATGACACAGCCGCTAACACCAACCAATCAGGCACTTTGTCTGCACCAGAACTGACCAATTAAACTGAGGAGCGCTCTCACCTCCCGCTCGTATGGTTCTTGTTACGAGATTCTATTATGTCTGGAGCTTACAACAGCCACCCCCCCCCCCTCATCCTAGTGCTCACTTCCCTCGCTCACACACACACACACAAACACACAACTACACGACATACTGCCTTCATGACCAAGCAATCTACGGCGCTGGAATAGACGCAGGCTGGAAGACGTAGGTACATTACTGAAATGTCTGTTACTTAAGAGGGCGTGGCACATAATTCAACGCTAAAAGCATTTATCTATAACTGTAGGTTTCTTGAAGCGAATTTGCGAAAAGTCTAACAATAGAAATCCTAGACAATAGTTTTAGCCAACGTTTTAAACAAACTTGTTCCCAGTGTTGCGAACTTCTGAGGCACAATAGCTGACGCCGGAACAGGTACAGAAACGGGTAGACGATAAGAGCTAGAATGTCTCGTGCGTCTACAACTGTATCGCCTTTATGCGTGAGGCACGAAAACGTCATGCAGTGGTTTGTTTGTTGGCTTTTCCCTATGAGACTTTAAGCGGTGACCCTACTTTTCTACTGTCGGACAGTGTGTATCAAAGTCCATCTCGTCCTTCTCTATTTTTAGAGCCCACGATTTTTCGCGAAAAGAATTCTACAAAAGTTTGTTTCAATGCCTTATGTGCACATATATAGCTCTGCTTCATGGTCAGAGATTGGCTGTTTTTAACCTGTTTCTACCCGCAAATAACAGACATGTGGTGTCGCAGTAACCTTGTTCCTGTTGGCACAGTCAAATAGGCCACGTCTGTGCAATAACACATTCTGCCTATAACCATGAAGCATAGCTTCATATGTACACATAAGGCATTGAAACAAACTGTTGCAGAATTATTTTCGCGAAAAATCACGGGCTCTATCTATTTTTATTCCGGTTAGTATTTATGGCGCGGCAGCAGTTTTGAAAAGGTTTGCAGTGCCCCGAAACCATCTATTTAGCATGATATCTGGAATTAAAAAATAGAGAAGCATAGTAATAAATGTGTTTTCTTTTCGTAAATAAAAATATCTGACATACGTTTGGTTGTAGGCTATCTCTTAGGAACACTCCTAGCACGCTGTAACATAGTTCTTGCGCTAACTGTGTAGGGTTCTGAAGGGTATCCATGTGCGATAAAGTCATTATTTTATATCTTTATGAAATAGTGTTAGTTTTCTAGACGATACTTGTGAGTGCAATTTCCTCTAACGAAACAATTTTAGCTGTCGTTGTCTTCTCATAACGGCGCGTCAAAGTAAAAATTCGCATGTTCTGCTGCCATGCAAATAGTGAAAACCAATAGACTTACGTACGTGAAATAATTCACAGTGAAATAACATACTATGGGCTATGTAATAAAACATTTGAAAAATCCCGCAAACAGTTTTTGTATTTAAAAAAAAAATTGCTGAATTTGCAACATTTTTACGTACTTTAGCGTTTTTTTTTTTTAATTCAAAGTATTACGTTGTGAGTTTTTAAATGTTTTATTGCACAGCTCATGGGATGTAAGTCCACAGTGAATTTACTATGTTTAAGTAGGTCAGTTGATTTTCACTATTTGCATGACAGCGTAATAAGCAAATTTTGACTTTGACGTCCCGTTATGAGAAAACTATGAGAGCTAAAATTGTTTCGTAACAGGAAACTATACTCCCAGGTATCGTATATAAAACTAACAACATTTCATAAATATATAAAATTAAGATTTTATCGCACTTGAACATCCTTAAGGCGCCTGTCTACTGGCCGTGTGTTAGTGTGAGTTAGACACGGCGCCAAGGGCGATGTTGATTGGCTCATCTGGTGCGGTATCACCTCTACCGCAAGACACTGTAAAACAGCGTACAGTGGTATCGATGATAACTCGCCTGACTGACACTTCCAGGGGTGACATCATCTTTTTATGGGAGAAACATTTTAATCAAAGACCATTGCATGTTTCTGGAGTTGTTTTAACACGAACCCGGCAGTAGTTAAATTAACTTTCATTTATTTGCTAACTAATCTATTGCGGACTGCTCAGTTATAGGTGTGGTATATTTACCTTATGTCTTGGCCCTAATATTGACGCGACCGAGTGCACAAGCTGTAAATGGAAAGGATAAAATTGTCTGGTTTAAACGTCTGAGTTTTGAAAGCTGAGTTTTCTCCTAGTAGTGCTTTGCATATCACCATGAGTGTAGTTTGAGCATTTTATAGGGGATGTCAAGGATTACCAGGCATAAAAGATAGATAAAAAAAAAAAAAAAAAAAAAAAAAAAAAAAAAAAAAAAAAAAAAAAAAAAAAAAAAAAAAAAAAAAAGAGCGGAAGGAGGAGGGGGGGGGGTTGGAAATCTAACAGCTTCCATCAAAATTATGTATACACTTTTGTATTAATTATTTCATAACATTAGCTAAATTAAAAAACAACAAACAGTGTAATGGAAAATGCACTCGTAAATTTGTATTCTTAAGCTAACAAAGAGAATTTTAAGCCCTTTATCAACAAAATTTTGGGGTGGCAAGAGCCACCCCTTGCCACCCCTGAATTACGCCTACGCATATCACACTGTACATACGACAAAGGTTGCACAGAAGACACAATATAATACTTTGTATTCCTACGAACTACTGTTTCAATTGTGGATATTAATTCTGATAACTTTACCGTTGTGTAAACATTTATATCCTCATATTTTTTGCAGAATAGTAGTTTATAACTAAACACTATCTTGTCATCCATACTGAAGTCAAAGTAGCAATACGTCCATCTTGCATTGAAACAGGCATCTTCAGGATTTTGACTGCAGATTAGAACTAAGACTAGGAGATATAGAGTTAATGTGAGTACTCCGGGGTTCTCTCCTATGACCGGTTGTCCAGCCAACCAATCACAGAGGATTTCAATGATTGATATCTGTGGCAGCCAATCACAGTAGACCTCTTCTGATCGGCTGGAATTACGCCCAATCACGTTAGTTTACTTCTATTCAGCTTGGATTTTATTCTGTATAGTTTTTCAGAAAGTGTATATGCCCAGACGTTGCTATGCTTGTCCCTACATACACTATCTCGGTTAGTCTCAGCGCACTTGTTTCTTTTGTAGGATCTTGCATGGTTATATTTTACTACTTGTTGATACTGACAATGGCTTCGAAGTGGTTGAAGTCAACGGCATGTTTAGAAATTGAAGATTGCTAGATTATTGCTGAACTGTGATTTTCCTATTTGCTTCTGTAGTGTGTGTATTCTATATATGTTTCTTTTTTTAGTAATAGGCTTCTGTGGTCACACAGCACTTGAACATATCAGAATACAACTATGTTTCCTGAGTTTTTCTTTCCCGCCTCTAATTTTACTGAAATTGTAAGACCCTGTCGAGCCTCTGTCTTCTTGCTTCCATTAGGTTCCACCCGGTTAAGCCGAGTAGAAATTACTCTTATATTCTGTGTAGAAGTATTGTGTGAATTGGTTGTGTGATATGTATCGGTGCGAGTTTGTTTGCGACAGTCGGCTTGTAGTTAGTTGTTACGCAAAACTTCGGCTGTAAAAATTGTAAGACGACGAAATTGTTCTTAGACTGCAAATTAAACTGTTTTTGGTTCAAACACTGCTTATTGGGTGTGGTATGGTCACCAGGCTTGTGCCTCTGGTGTAAACTCGTGTACTGCTGAGAGTGGAAATACGTTTACAATCAGTTTGTTTGAAAACACGTTTTTACTCCCCGCCAAGCTTATTTTCACCTAAATATCATAGTGATATAAATATGCTCTGTTACTGTTATAAGGTATTATTACATTACTAAGTCGTACGGTACTGACAGAGCATAAAACAAAATGTTGGGCGTCCACTTCAAAAATTAGTTATGCCGATTCAAGTGTTCAGATTTACGAATAATCATATATAATTAATATACGATATTTAACCATTAGTTAACTACGGAGGCCGGTACGGGACATAATAAATGTTTATAAGGTATATTGATTTGTGTGGCTGTGTTAATTAACAATTATCTTTGACACAATAGCACACTAGAATGTACAAATTAAGACATATTTTCACTGGAATATGTGATTTCAAATACATTAAACGTAAAGTCGTCTGTTAACGTAAATGTTTTCTTACGAATATCGTTTTGTGCAAAACAAAGCGTGTGTTAGTAAAATTATTGAAACAAACAGTTCACTTCAGACGTCATAAAGCTTTTCAACCTTCGGTATTTACTGAAGTTTTACATTTATGTTGAATACACATGAAGTTTCGAGCAAAGATGTAGACATTAACATATTTTTAACAATACACTTAAACGAAATTGTTTCATTTAAATTCAAGTGAAAACGTAAATGTTTGCTAAATTCTATTTTCACTCATGTTGTCTGTGCAGACTTACACTATTTAATAAGTGTTGTGTAAACACTGTGGAACGTGAAAATAATTTACACTGACAATAACGTTACAAACAATGACAGTCCAGATGAGTTAACTTATATTATTTTGTGTTGAAGTACGTTAAATTAAATTTTGAAGTCGATTTCAAGGTAGCGTTAAACCCACAGAACTCACATTAGCGACACATTGAAAAAACACTTAGATTTTATTCTACACAAGCTGTCCCCAGGTAAAACTAACACTCTCTGTCCTGACTCGCCCTTATATATTATACATTTTGCAAATTTAATGCGTCTGTCCTTATGCCGTGAAAATATTCCGCGAAGGTTACGTGGGACTCAACAATGGTTCTAAGCATAGAAGTAATGCAGTTTCACCTTCACCGTCTTCAGACCGACTTGTGTTCCTGAAGGCTCAAGGAAGATGTTTAACAGTCGGTACTCAGAAACAGTCATCGACTTAGTGTGTACTTGAGAAAGCTTTGTAAACTCTTCGCTTCGTTCAGTTCGTAGAACTAAGACCCGTGTAAAATGTAAACGTTCTCATGAAATCTGACTTGTATACGCACGTTGAACAAGTTACAGAGACTTATAATACACACTTTGCACCCATGTGAGTAATACAGTAATATACGAATTTATAGGCGTTTTTATTTTCAAGATTTCCGCAATATTTTATTTTTATATCACTTTTATTTCTCATTATCTTATTACTATTTGATTGGTTGGTTTCATTTGTGGTAGCAGAGCTGACGACACAACTATAGCAGAGGAAATCGTTCTAATTTTAAAATTACTTTTATGGTGTTCACTATGCTTCGACAAGCCCGATTTTCGGGGTGTGTGAACTTTTGAGAAATTGATTCAAGTCTAGAACGCATAGGACTTCTTCTTCTTCATAACTTTATTAGTTTGTGTTGTGACCAAGATGAATTACTATTCATCACGACGACATAGCGCTTACGAAACTATTACGACAAGGAAACTGCACACTGATCGTAATGAGTCGCAAAACAGAATAAAGAGTCGCCATTGCCAACAAACCAGATATTTAAGTTGTTGTTGTGCATCTTCAATTCATGAGGTTCTCTTTGCACCGGACACGCACATGCCAAGTTTGTTTAGTATTGACCATGTCAGATAGATTGCAACCAACGGTAGGTTCCTCCATGGTTGTTATTTCCAATACTCTCCACAAATATTGTGGTCACGGTCGTAGAAGTACAGGTCTGGACACTAGCATATCTACCAATGCTACGGAGTTGACCCCACTATGACTGAAAGCGCCACTAGCAATGAAGTGTTGTTTTAACATTGCAATATAGCGCCGTACTACCAGTTCTCCTAGCAGCTCCGACACGAGCTTGCTCCTTGTAGTCTCAGTTGCGCAGTGTTAAAACAACCCCACAGTGCCAGTGGCGCCAATCAGTCATAACGGGGTCAATTTTCAACTCCAGTGTCCAGACCTGTTCCTCTACGGCCGTGATTGTGGTCAGTAAGTTTTTACATGACATGGTTTTTAATGGAATATAATATACAGCATAGTCCTAAAAGGAAGGTCGAAGATGTAGGTGCTAAGGCTTGCATAACGCTAGTAGTGTTGTTAACTGACAGATATAAGATGTGCGTGCAACATCACGAGAGATAGTGAGAAAATAGTGCGAATATTTGGTTTCAGCGTATATTCCAAAATAGTGTGTGCTACACATTGCACGACTGCACGACGGTTATGTGGCACGTCTTATTAATTTATATAAAAACACAGACGTTCATGAATGTCGTCCCAGAGCATGGTGACACATCAGTAGTGAAACAATAACACCAGACATTAACGCATAATTACACTGAAGCCTAGCAAACAATCAACTTGTCCCGTCATAAATCAGTGTACTTGACAATTGCCGTTCAGCAGTTTTGACGTATAACTCAATAATCCTTTACAAGTTAGAAATAAAACATAGACCCTTTTAGAGAATAATAGAGTTCGAGGCAATTTCCATGTTTAAAGGGCATTGTTATACACTTATACTGTATTTACAGTTTTTGAGGCATAACATGTATTCAAATTGTAGAATCAAAATTTTCTCTTTGACAAAGAATTGGATATTTTGTTGGTAAACTGCTTGACACAAATAATTATGGAAACTTTCATTATTTATTCATGCAGAATCATTGCAAGGGAAATATTGAAAATTTAACCTATAATTCTCTTGCAATGGTTCTCCTTAATTAATGAAAGATTCCAGCAATTTACCAACAATACATTCTACACTTTGTCGCAGAGAACATTTTGATAATACAATTTGAATAAATATTGTGGCTCAAAAGAATAAAAACACAACGAAGTTATCTAGCACTCCCCGTTAAGACCTCTCTCACACATTATAAAAACAATAAATGTAAATCTAAAAGCTACTAAACGTGCACAAGTCACATGCCTATATTTTACATCGTCACATTATTAACAGAAGACAGACATTCGTAATGAGAAAAATTAACTAGGTTGACGAACAAATGTTGAGCCCGTTTCCTAAATCTGAAGTCGTATATTAAGTGAGATCCAGGTCATACGACCTGCTAACGCCCTTCGCGATACAGACACGCGTAGAACATTTCATGACTACATAATGAAATGTTATTGTATGATATACGCCACTGCCTATGTAATGTTGCTAGTCGCAGACAACACACACTTACATACAAGGACTAGCGCGAGGAAATTAGCAACAAACAACGTAGAAACATGGCGGTGGACAAACACACAACATTCCTTGACAGGTTCCACTGCTGTTGCTCATTCTCTCGTGCTTGGACCTTTACACAACGGGACTCAGCAAGATTAGCCAGTAATGACGCGTATACAAACAAAACACTTCAGTTTTTAATACGCCTTCATTGCAAACATAGTTTAAAGATCACATTACACGAACAGTTGTCGGCGTTGCTGTAGGAAACGGCAACAATAGTTGAGATTGTGGCCCGCACGATGAAGGAGGGTGGTACAGCTAGGGCGAGGGAGAGTGACTGTTGATCTGATAATGCGTGGCACGGTCGTCGTAACTAATTGGAGGGTAGCAAGCACGTGACTGCCACGTGGCAGGGCGTGCAGGCAAGCTGTTACTGCTCGCTCTTTAGGGCGACCCACCGCCACCCAACCACGGATAATGACTCTTAACAGAGCGTTCCACATTCAAGCCTGCTTCACAGCTCTATTCCCAAGACCCTCTTCCACCAGGTGCTCATCTTTCCTTATTTCATTTTTACATCACAGTGTATAACAAGAGCCGGCTGTTTATTAGTCATTTATGACACCTTTATGTATTTTATGTCTGTGACTGTTAACTAAACAGGCAACAAGAATTCAGTGATAGTCATCGACGAATTTTCAATTAACAAATGTGTAAATTAGTATATAGGTCGTTCGGAATAAAATGGGAAACAGAAAATTTTTCCTCTGAAAATTATCACTAGCCGTTACTGCATATAATTCAACAATAACTATATAACTATATAACTATATAACTATATAACTATATAACTATATAACTATAACGGTTAGCAGTGAAATTACGCGATATAGTTCCGTGTATTTTCCTATTAAAATACAACAATTCTGAAGCAAAGTCGACCGTAATCGACATAATTGTATTTTACATAGTTAATAATCTTTTTTATCAAACTACATTGGTCCTACTTACCGACTACCCTTTCATATTACACGCGCAAACATCAAGTGATGTGTCCAGAGAAGTTAGACATTCCCCGTAGTTAGCCGTTACACGCGGAAAGATACTAATTGGCTGAAAATAGAACTTTAGCAGGGTTTTTTTAGTGCTCACTATATTCCGAACCACCTATAAGCCACGCGAAGTTGTGACTGTTCAAATGCTGAGAACAGAAATACATAACAGTAGTTGCTTTCGTAAAATTTTTTGAAGGATTTATTTATTAATTTATTTTATTATTTTTACTTTTGCACTAAACGAGACGTTGAAAACACCGTAGACAAAAAACATTGTGAAACAGAAAACAATAGGTAAGATTCAGCCCAAATACCTGACACGAAAGTATTTAGTTCTTTTATAAGTGTTCTTCTTTGTTCAATAAATTTTACCTGCTTCTTTACAAAAAAAAAACAACACTTCTCTAAGTTTAATAATATGCCGTATAAATAATTACCCGTTTCATATGCCCAAATATATTCAATTTCTTCCCGTATCGTAATAACAACAAAAATCTGCAATTCTAACTAGCCCAAATTTCAATATGTTACCTTCTTAAAACTATTATTTACGCGTGCTTCTCAAAACCTTCGCTGCAGCATTTTGTGCTTCAAGAAAATCTACACAAGCAGACAGAGTTTATCACAAAGTTTGATGAAAATCGGTAAATAAAATTTCTTGGGATACAATACACAAACAACATTTTATGGTACCATTGCAAACATATGGGATTATTCACGTCATTGTTAATCGAATATTATGTACATGGTAAAATACTTCATTTTATGAAGCTTCATTTCAGTTGATATGTGGTTTCATAAATTGTTTACGTAATATTTGAAACTAATGTTATCATTAAAAATACTAATTCTTTCATATGAAGTATTATACATGCTTATTTATGATGATACTTGAATACAAATTGTTATTTAATTGATGGAATTTTTAAAATTTTGTTATGCTTATTTTCTATATGATTCTACTTTCCAGAAGGGTGAATTGAAAACATCATTAATGTAGTAAGTGTACACATTATTTATTTCGGCATCCCATATTTAATTTGAATTGGTAAATTAGTTTCAGTTATACATACATGAGTATTTTTGTATATAATCGTATGCACCATATTTATGGTACGTTGTATACGATTTGTGTTCCGGTTGCATTATATCACAGGCAGTTTGTGAGGAACAATTTCTGTAAGTTGTGAAATATTTTTGAACTTCCTCTTGGAAGTCATTTTTACTTGATCTCTTCTGTTAAAATTGGTTATAAACATCTTAGAAGATACTGCGTGTTAATGTATCTTCTCGTAATGCAAAACGACCGCAATAAAACTGTTAATTATTTATTGTATATGCCCACTTGTGCATTTGAGAGGTAATTACATTAAAAAATCTGTGAAAGTGTGTATGCAATTAACTTTTCTGATAATAATAACAGAATTTAAAAACTGGGAACTTATTTAATTGTGTTAGTACATCTGAAACTAAACAAAATTTTTTCTGATATACAGAATTTTTTTTAACTTTGACTAGCTATGTTTAGAAAAATATTTGTCCCCTTGCTAAGGCCTCTAACACATGTCTACAACGAACCATACATAATTCTCTGCTAGCCTGTGTACTCACTGTCACGTCACAACACTGCAACAAACAGATCATTGCTTCTTTCATTTTACTCTAGATTCAAAATTAAATCATATAAAACTTCTATACCTAATAAGCGGAATTAAATGAAAACGTTATCATAAACATATCCATTAATTATTCACTAATATATCTGAGTAGCAAAAAACAATATTTTGGCTCTGTATAGAGCTCTGCTGGATGGAGCTGATTAAAAGATGAGCATTTTTTTTTCTGACAGGTGAATTTTATCAAAGCGAGGTAGGAATCAAACCCCATCCATCTACTTCAAATAAAAAATCTCGACTCTCAGAGAGAGAAAGAGCGATAGATAAATGAATTTGATGTCCATTTTTTAAGCTCATTGGCTGCATTGTGCATAACAGAATACTTGAATATTTCAGGCTGCTCAAAGCCATCGATGAGCCACTGCGCAGATGCCGAGGTAATCGTATTAATATATTTAATCACTTGATGCCTCTTCCACGCCATCGACCACTAAACCAAAACCACGCTGATAGATTTTTCAAATACATATTTCATCAACTTCGTTTCCCCTTTCTACTTAAATTAAACTTGCCGAGTAACACTGCCATATGAAACACAATAAAACATAAGCTGTATCGTGATAAGTGCACAGGGATTTACAACGTAGGGGTTACAGTGCTTTCGATGTTATCCATACTATAAACCTTGAAAACAGTTTCAATAATCAATTATTTTCCAGTAGTGACAGTAAATCTTTCCCGCCACATTAATAACTACGTTTTTTCGTACAATAAGCTGTTGTGATATCACCATGGTGCAATGTGTATGGAGACGTAAATCTGTTTAGATAATGTAATGAAGACCATGACCTGTGGTGTTGTGCAAGCGGTCTGAATATGTTTCTCCGCTTACTTCACTGTACAACACTGAGTAACTTTACGCGTGGTGTAGGTGGCAGCAGTGTTTCCATCAACACAGTTGTATTTAAGGTAAACTTTTTTCTGTCGTTTTACTATGCGTCACAGTACCCACTTCGTGATAGTTAACGGTGGGTTCACAATTAATAACGTAACAGTAAGCGTAGAACAAAGGTCGTTTACGCAAGAACTAATCAGGGCATCATTTATGCGGGTAGGGGAAGGGGAAAATGCACCTCCACCTCCCCCCCCCCGGCTGAATTTAGAATGAAAAGTGTATAAAACTTTTTAGTATATATTGTTATTTAAATAATACTAACGTAAGCACAATAACCTTAAGTTTTATTACTAAAGTTTTTAATTTTACGCATGCTTAGTTAACAAAAAAAGACGCAACAAGGTCACTGCTGCCAACAAAAATCTTGCCCCTCCCCCAAGAAAAACCTGCTAATTCACAACTGCAAAAATGTGGTCGTGCGAATAGAAATGCTGACATAGGAAATTGTAATATTTCATTTCTTGTGCATACACAAAGGACATCAACCAATCTCAGCTAAGGAGTTTGTAAATTTCTGCCATGTTGGTTTAACCTCTAAAAATACACACGAATAAAACAACTGGAACAAGAAATTTTAATGTTAGACTACGTTTCTGTATTTTAAATAATGTTTTACGCTGTGAGGTATGTAGGAACTTTGTTTACATATTTCCTTTTTCTCCAAATACGATTCCACTTCAAATACGTTTCAATGACCTTTGGTTGACTTTTAAGCAGCAAGGAATATTTCAGATTCGTCGAAAAAATGCCACTGGCTAAACATAACACTAAGAACACAATTGTGAAATAAATTTGCAGAAGGCTTCTTCTAGTCGTGCACAGTTTCATCTGTTATGTTCTGTGCTTATGTTTTTAAATTGTGAATCAACCTTGAGGCTTCGATCTTCAGTAACAGAAATATGTTAAACTTTTTCATTGTGATCTTATGTGCGATATATTGGTGACTTGTTGCCGACACTACACACACGTGCTCTCTGTAGGTACTTAGTAAACTCTGTACAGAGCCTCCCCAGTTTGTGAAGTCCGCTAAGTGGTTTGTTACGATATCAAAGTACATCACGATACGGTCAGTTTACCAAATACACTTCATAATTGTACAGTAACCAGTCCACATTTGTAAGTTACGCATCTGCAAAATTATCCATGCTCTTATATTTAAAAAAAAATTAGTCACTGCTGTCGTAGTTTTTAACTAAGTGGCAAAAAAACCTGCACTAAATAAGTATATTTTTTCAGTCTTCCAAAGTACATACATTTACAACCGCGGGATATGAAAACACTATTTTGACAGATCCTCTTATTTTTAAGATCTGTCAAGTTTGTGTTATCAGTACATCGTCTTAACCACAAGTCCACAACGGGTAACATGGAATATATTATGCTGCTGCCTGTGGAGTATATCATCTCATTATTCAAGAGCGAAAGTTTTTTTTTTTGCAAGCGTCCCTCAAAATTGACCAAATTTGCGGGCGCGCAGCGCCCATACCGTTTCAGGTAACTTCCTAAAAATATTTTCTGCACTTAATCTATCCTTTCTCTTTCGAACAGTACGTCCTTATGGGTATCACCTACAATTCCTCTAGGAGAAGATAGCGTTTAAAAGGGGGTATGTTTTTGACTTTTTCGCAGGTTTTGGGATGTAGTATCCGAACCATTAGATATATCGACTTGAAATTTGGTACGAATATTTTACTCGACTATATCACGAATTACTTTTTTTTTTTTTTTTTTTTTCAGATTTTCGAATTTTTTTTATTTTTAAGGGATACCCCTTTATTCGGAGTGCTCCCAAATTATTTACTTCCACAAATATGTTCGGATTTTTGTTTTGTTAGAAAGAACGGCAAAAGTTTAGCGGGTAAAATAGATTTAAACGAAAAATATTTTTCTGATTTTGTTTGAAGGGGCTTCAAATTCGGGGGCCCATAACATTTGAACCGTTGGAGCTACAGAGCTGGGATCTAAAATATATACCAATCTAACGCATTTCCATCCGAACTTAGCGATTTTTAGTTCAACTAGAAAACATTTTCAACATCCTGTATTTACGCTCCAAAAATATATATATATACCCTTTGCGGCTTCGCCTGCGTGTACTATAGAAAAGAGTAACTAACTTTTAATTACGTATTAATTGATCGTGTTACTATATTCTCTGTATATCTTTAAAACAACAAATACAAACAGCTTTATCCAGTCCACTTCGCTGAACGTACTTTAACTGCAGAACATCTTTGTTTTTAATTCATCTTTATTTGTCTATAAAATAGTTGCCCGCGTGAAATTATGTCATACTCTTTTTTTTGGGAGACTGTAAAATTTTCCTGCTTTTCGCCTACTTAATTTTGGAATTTCATTAAAACCTGAATTCGATTTGTAGATATTTACATAAGATTAATTCTTATCAACAAGTCATCACGATATCTCAACAGGTATTAGCGGTACAGATAATTGTATGAAATCACATTTTATTTTTTTAACAGCTTTCAAGGACGAATTTCGAAAAATCCTGAAATTACTTCTTTTTACATTTACGTAAGATTTATTTAAAAACAAAAACCATTTCATTGGTTTAGGAGATAAGTGGGATTAATTAAAAAAACACGTTTTATTTTTTAAAAAGCTATCAAGGACGAATTTCAAAAAATTTTAAAACCAATTTTCAGATATTTACTTAAGAATCATTTTAAAAAAATTCACCTCACTATCTAAAATGGTTTAGGAGAAATCACGGATTAATGAAAAACACATTTCACCCCTTTTCACCCCCTTAATTATCGAATTTCGAAAAATCCTTTCTTAATGGGTGCCTACGGGGCAAATGGAAGCTTCCCTCAAAATTTCATGGTTCTAGGTCCAGCGGTTTTGGCTGTTCGTTGATGAGTGAGTGAGTGAGTGAGTGTGTCAGGACACTTCATTGTATGTATTAAGATTTGGCATTCTGCGCGTCGAGTTACATAACTGTACCAAATTTAATTAAGATATCTCAAATAGTTTGGAAGTTATGAATTTTTAAAATTATTTTAATGGGGTCCAAATTTAAATGCTTATAACTTTTAAACTATTCATGTCACCAGACTGAGCTTTTGGCAGGGGGTTTCCACGCCCGCCCTTTTAACTTATTTCAGTCAGTTTTTCATTTTCAATAAGCCCAACATTCCGATTTCGGTGATCATGCTACGAAAATTAGAATTACTATACTCGACTGTATCTCGAATTTCTTATTTTCCAGATTTTAGAATTTTTGGTTTGTAAGGGATACCCCTTTATTCGGAGTGCAACCAAATTATTTCTTTTCACAAATCTGTTCGGATTTCCGGTTTGTTAGAAAGAACTGCAAAAGTTTAGCGGGTAAAATAGTTTTAAACGAAAAATATTTTTCCGATTTCGTTTGAAGGGGCTCCAAATTTGAGGGCCCATTACTTTAAAACCGTTTGATCTACAGAGCTGGGATCTAAAATTTATACCAATCTTACGCATTTCCATCCCATATTAGCGAATTTTAGTTCAAATAGAAAACATTTTCAACATCCTGTATTTACACCCTAAAATTAAATTTATATATAAAACTATATATATATATCTATCGCATTCTGGGCAACGAGTTACAAAACTGTACCAAATTTAATTAAGATATCTCAAATAGTTTAGAAGTTATGAATTTGAAACAATTATTTTAAGGGGGTCCAAATTTAAATGCTTTTAACTTTTGAACTATTCATGTCACCAGACTGAGCTTTTGGCAGGGGGTTTCCACGCACGCATTTTTCACATATTTCAGTCAGTTTTTCATTTTCAATAAGCCCAACATTCCGATTTCGGTAATCATACTACGAAATTTAGAATTAACACTCAGTAGATATGTTAAAAAATCCGAAGTCCCGAGGCGTGCCAGCACACATCATTATGTCAGGAACGAGAGCCGAAGGCCCGAGGCGTGCCAGCCCTCACCATTACATTACGAACGAGGGCCGAAGGACCGAGGCGTGTCAGCACCCACCATTACGTTACGAACGAGAGCCGAAGGCCCGAGGTGTGCCAACACCCACCAATACGTTACGAACGAGGGCCGAAGAACCGAGGCGTGTCAACACCCACTATTATGTTACAAACGAGGGCCGAAGGCCTGAGGGGTGCCATCACCCACCATTGCATTACGAGAGAGGGCGGAAGGACCGAGGCATGTAAGCACCCACCATTACGTTACTAACGAGGACTAAATGACCGAGGCGTGTCAGCACTCACCATTACGTTACGAACGAGAGCCGAAGGCCCGAGGTGTGCCAACACCCACTATAATGTTACAAACGAGGGCCGAAGGACCGAGGCGTGCCAGCACCCACCATTAC
>PNEQ01110216.1:0-15647 GCA_003012365.1 Medauroidea extradentata
ATGTTTCTCATTCGATTAACCTCTTACCTTAGGTGTCTGTAACTACCCCACAACGTCAAATAGGCAGGGCTATAAATAAGGCCCAGGCGAAGTCGCTGTTAGTGGCAGGGACAAACTTAAGACTGCTTTTCGCGTGGACAGCTATAGCTACTTATCCTGCTGCAGAATTAGTTTAACTAGCCGTTTGGACATTCTAACATTTGATGACTGAAGTACCAACCTTGTGTACAAAGAGGTTTTAAATTAAAGTAAATATTATCAGTTACGAATAATACTCGCGAGCAAAGCCGCGGGAGACTGCTAGTCGTGTATAAAGCGGAGGACGCCAGCTGTGTTTGCTATCGTTTCTGCCCCTCAACTTGACGAATTCGAACACTATTTTAACTAGAGTAACCTATGACATAATGGTTGTGTGTAGTATAATTAGTATAATTAGTTGAAGACCTTAGTCTCGAGTACTGCAGACATAAACTCGGAGAATCGAGACAGATTCTGTGTTTCCTTCTTTGTTATCATTAAGTAATCCCATATTCTCTTCTCCGAAAGATATGACCAGGATGGGAGGGGTAATTTACAACAAGAATTAGTAATACATAAGTGACGTAATTTAGTAACGAAAACAGTAATACATATAGTAAAATAGTAGAATTAAATAATAGATTATTCGATAACTAGAAAATGGTGACGACAGCAGTGCCTATAGCAGACAATTCAAGAGCTATAAGATGACGGCAAAAAAAATACCTTCAGTAGCAAAACCGATGGTTGCCGAGCATGGTCGAAGATTGCCGAGCATACCCGAGGCATAGTACCAAGATAGAGGAGTTTTGTAATTTTTTGAACATTTTTGGGAGTTATTTTTGAGATGTTTTTAACGTTTGGCAGAGGGGTTTCAGGTTACAAGATAGCGGTGGAATATTGGGTTACAAAATGGTCACCATGCATTCATCCAAGATGGCGGCCGGATATCGACTTTTTAGTGATTAAAGGTCAAGATCATGGGGTCAAAGGTCAACCTCACAGCCTCAGCTTCCAGCTCCTGTCTCCGGATCACAATTTTAATACTACTAATGATAACACAAATAAGAGTCACGAATGGATGTGAATACATACAGGACACAACACAGACAAAACACAACACAGACCAAAAACAGATGGAAAATAGTAAGCTTCTCAAGACGACAATAGATGCGACGTTTCTGTTCCCGTCTTCAGGCACATGTGCAGACTGAGAAATTCCAGTAGACTGACTGTCTGTCCTCATGTTCATAATACGAACCCATTGCAGAATCGTTCGAATATCACAAAAGTTATTAATCTGGCTGCGACAAAATAAAAATAAAAATCTTTAAACAAATATTTTGAAATAAATCAATTTTTTGTTCTAACTCGCTTTTATGTTGTAGTCTTAAATGTTATATTAGGGTAGCTTCCCTTAAACACTTAGGCACCATTAAGAAGGGATTTTTACAAATTCGAAAATTAAGGGGTTGAAAATGAGTGATATAGATTTTTAAAGTATCCCCCGTATCTCATTAATCTGGAAAGCTATCATTATATTTTAAACATGAATTATTGTTCAAACAAATGTATATTACATAATTTTTTGGTTTTCCAAATTCTAAATTTAAGGTGGTAAATGCTGCAAGATGTGTTCTTCGTCAATCCTTGATTACTCTTAAACCAGTTAAGATACCAAATTGATTTTTTCTTCAGTAAATATGTAAAATCATTTCAAGATTTCACTAAATGCCAACACGAATGCTTAAAAAAATTAAAAGTGTTTTCTATTATTCATTCGTAGCTCCTAAATCATTTGAAATATCAAGATGAATTTTGTTTTAAAATGAAGCTTATGCACATATATAAAAATTTAATTTCAGGATGTTTCGAAATTATACCTTGAAAGCCGTTGAAAAAAAAAAAAAAAAAAAAACTAAACGTGTTTCCAATTAATCATCTGTATCTTTTGAACCCGTTGAGTTATCGAGATGATATTTTTGGTAAGAATGAAACTTATATAAATTCTACAAATCAAATTCAGGATTTTATGAAATTAGACAACTAAGAGCGTGAAATACAGTAAAAAGTTACAGGACACCCGAAAAGTCTACACTACCTTGGAAAAATAATTAAAAGATTGTTACTTTATGCCATCCTATGCACAAACAAAACTCTTTGGTCTTGTGCCTGTACACACATGAGAATTCTCACGACCCGCCTTGGGCCATTCGTTTGGAATGATGTAAGTCTGCGGTGGGGGAGGTTTCGGGGTCGTATACGAGGTTAGACATGGCAACTGTAATTATTGTGCTATTATATACGCATATATTTGTGTCAACTGAAAGATTGCGGCGTGGAGCACCTGAACCTCTTTGGGGATACGGTTCTGAATGAAATCTAACACAAGTATACAAACTTCATTTGTTTCTTTTTTGCGTCTCCTTTGGGATAAGTGTAGAAATATGATTTTCCATTCTTCATGCCAAAAATACTGAAGACATAGTACCATAACTTTCTAAGATAAAACGTCTCTTGCACTGGCAGTAATGGCAATGGAAAGTTATGTATGTAGTCGAAAACTATTGCTGTTGCCTCTGGTTCAGTTTTGCACATTTTCTGAATATATTTTAATTTCATATAGAACGTGCTAGCTCTACTTTAGTGCACCATGAACTCGCCTGCTGCTACACGTATTGCTACATCATTAAGGCTGTTTGACCTAATTTTCATTACAAAATCCGCACATGTGCAGAAAAATATCAAGCTGAGGCCTCCCAAACTTATTTCCAAAGTTCATATGAAAATACTTGAGATAGTACTGATATTTCACAATGGTTTTCGTCAGATTATTTCTCAATTAACATGGTGTGCTTTCGGTTACTGTAATTTCTGCATCCAAGTACATTACTGGTTTCGACGCGTGAAGTGAGACATGTTTTTAAAATGCATCCATATATTAATATATTTTAGCATGGGTAGTAGCTGGAAGAACATAGCCGCTATTAATGTGTTTTCCTAACATACCAACATGAGTCTCACTTTTTACTAAGAGACCCGCCAACGTAATCAATATTTTGTGTGAAAGTGTTTGAAGGTTAATGAAGGTCTTACTACTGACTTGGATGCGCTCTGCAATCTTTAGAGAAAAATATATAAATGATGAATCATGTGCTCGTGAAGTTTCACATAATGACCTATGTCTGGCCACACCATGTATTTTTATTAAACTTTTAAGGAAAGTGTCCTGCTCATTTATAGACATACCGTTATGTAACTGTTTAATAATAAATTATTTTTGTTCAACAGTAAATCTGTCCACACATCTGTCATTACTTTCACAGTTTGGTCACGTTGTTTTTGCTGGCACAAGTAAACCTTTGAATGTTGCGAACACCTTTCCTCGTCTTCTTTCTAGCTTTTCTTTTTCCTTTGCATGCTCATCTTTGTTATCTTTACACTTTTTACGTCTCGGAGAACTATCGCTGTCTGACTCAGACATAATTCACGTAATGTACCTGGTGAGTGATATAAACACGGCACACAACTATATAAAGAAAAGTGTAGGTTGGATCTTAAGTTATTTAATATTTATTTGATCAAATATGTTCTTACAAAAGGTACGAACCAGTACATCATACATTCGTTGCTCAGGTTACGCACATTAAATATCACTTCTATATAATGTAAATGTTTATGCTGAGTAGCGTGAAACATACAAATTTTAGGAAAAAAAACAACAAATACGAGTTTAAAGTTAAGAGAATCAAACGTGAAACGTCCTGAGACATGACTTTACAGTACGTACCAAGTAAGTAGCATACAATACCAGTTACATGTTGGTACATTCAACTAATACAAGCGTGAACAACTTTAAACTTTTTTCTCTAAACTTTACTCCACAATACATTCATTAAAACGTAAAAAATTATGCAATCATGACCAATCTCAAACATTTTCTCTCATCTTTACTCCACAAAATGCACATTTAAATGTTAATTCCTAACTCAGTCTGGCGCGTACGATAGCATTTACGCAAAACAGCGAACATCAAATTTAATTAAATGCGCCTGACACATCAACGTATTTCAAAGCTCGGAAAGGGTATTTCAGAGTTAAGTATGTTACGTCTACAGTCTCCTCTTATATTAAAAATCAAACCCTAAACGACATTATCATGCTAATACGCCAAACTTGCAGCAAATTCACAACATAAAACACAAGCCACCATGGGCTCACCCAGTGCTCTGTAACGTCGGCACTGAACATGCTGGCACTCAAACGTTCAACCGAAATGGAAGTCATAATTAAATCCAAAATACACTAAGGCCGGAACAAAAATTTTGACTGAAGCGGAGTCGAAACAGAATTTAGAATAACTATTATAGACCCAAGTTAATCACTGACACACATGATGGCGGCCGCCTCCACACATCATGAGGGCATAAGACCCACAACTAATAGACTACAGGAGCACACTTACATGAGTATAACAGACGAACTGCCTCTGAACAGAGCTGACAGGGAAGTAGGGTGACTTGACACACACCACAATCGCTCGCATGGCCAAAATTCGCTACTGCGCGTGGGCCACGGGGAGGGGAGGGAAAGAGAAGGGAAACAAAGAAATGGACTTGGAAAGACGAAGAGGAACGAAACCCGATCTCCACGCTCTACTACGATAAATAGAAGTCAATACAGATTAAAAATTCCCCACAGGCGCCGCCGACGCCATTAGCTCACAAGACACTCTGGTGTAGCAGAACAACACAGAATAGCAGACCTTTAACTTTGTTACTATTTTGTACAAATTATACAAGCACAAGTCCAACACTATACTGATTAATCATTCGATCATAACCTCTCCATAGAACACAACAACACAACTGTTTATAAGTCACCACGAACACAAATAAAATGACATATGACCATCGTTGCAACTACCCTGAGTAGAAAAATTGTATATATTCCTGGAAGAGTGAAATATATTCCTTTTTCAACTCATCTGTATTTACCATGCTCTGTCAAATCAACTGGTATTGTTGCTATAAATTCCTTTTTCCACTCAACAGTTGGATGTACGTCTTGGGAGCAAAATTGCTATTTAAGTTAAGTTTGTAATTTTTTTGTCATGTTTAAATTTTTTCTCATCGAATCATACGTCAAAAGTATTTATTGTTTCACAATTATTTAAATATGCCATGCTGTTTTGCTCAAAATCAATTAAAATCATTTAAATATGTACAGCTGTATTCATGAAATTATATTAATGTCTTAAATAGATTATATTGATAAATGTATGAATTTTGATTTGTAAGGATTTTAAAAACTCAATCGCCATTTGTGGAAGTGCATATCATGAGTTTGGTTAGGTTGTGCTGCGAGTTTTGTTCCAATAGTAATGAGCTAATTCTGCTAGAAAAAATAAAATACCTAAAAGTATGCCGAAAACAAGAATGCCAAAATAAAACTCTAAATGTTTCCACTGAAGAGGCATGACACCAACTCCTCTCATCAATTTGTTCCTTTCATTTTCAATATCAGAGTAATATATCTTGAGAAACTTATCGATCATTCCAACTTCCACTATAACTGCAGCAACCGAATTTATTTCCTCCAAGAAGGGAAATTTTGGACGCATAGGAATGACTAAAAGTATGTTCATGAAAGTCTCTTTTACAATGTGAAGAAGTGGATGGTTTTCTTTAAGATTCTCTTGGCATGATGTGTAGTATAAAGCCAGTGTTGCCTCTGTAATAGTGCTGAACTTTCTGTCTCTCTTCACCATTTCTACAGCAGCGTCTGCGGTATCCACTAGACACAAAGTGCTCAGAAAGTGAATCTTTAGTCTGTCATTATCGTCTATCGAATCAATTAGGTATTCAGCATTGTAACTTACTTCTTCATTCATACCTAGAGGAATGACGACCCTCAAATCGTTACGAATCATCGCCTCTGTGGTGTCTGTGTCACGATAGTATTGCGGTACCATCATGTAGCTATGAAAGGAGCCGCTGTACGCATTATTCCATATAATATTTAAAAAGCAGACAGAGATTACAAATAAGCGTAGAGAACTAGTTTTGGGATTGTAAAATATCGACCCGACTAGCACTGTGCGATACAACTCTAGACTCTCTAGTTGTGGAATTTTGGTTATGTTAAAGAATATTCGTATTAAACAACCACTAGCAATAACTATGAAAACAAATGAAAAATACGCCAGCCATGTGGCCGAGGCAAACGGCATAATTGCGTTCATCCAACGAGGATACATTTCTGATGACGGGACCACGATCACTAACGGGCTGATCAAGAAAGGATAAGAAGACTTTGTAAGCTGTTCGTATTTTAATGCAAGGTCTGGAAACATGTGAACATCATACTCAATTCCGTACGAATCAGGGACAGACCACTGAGTAAAGTCAATAGTTTCCGACCTACGATCTGGCACCAATGTGAAATTGTGTCTTTTTGTTAACTCTTTGAAGGCCATGTAAAAAATACCTTCATATGTAACATCGCCATTGACTAAAATATTCCTACGCACAAAAGGGGAAAAATTTGGTATCTTAAATGTGATCGGAAAACCTTTGGCATCATGTACCAATTTATCATACATGCCGGTAGGAATGAATGAACTTTTTAAAGAACTTAGTGTAAAACGTCCATCTTTATCAAATGGATTGAAACTTAAAACCTGCAGATCGTGCATGACTGCATCAGAAATAGATTCCTCAGGCTTACATGCAAAAATGAAGTAGCTGTGAACAACTTCAAGCTTCGTCCAATAAAGCTTCAAAATCTCTTCAAGTCTTACAGTAGATTCTTGAACCTCACTTGTTAGGACCAGAATAAAGTAAGATTTACAGTCCCAGAACAGGGATTGTGACATTTCAGATGCGGATTTGATAAAGAAATCGTCTTCGACAGTGTCAGAGATAAATATAAATGTCTTTGCTCCACTGTCGTCCTTAAATATACTTGTTACGTTATGAGCTGTATTCGTCATCGTGTACATAGGGTTTAACGCATGCTCTTGTACTTTCTGTAGTATTTTGTCTGTAGGAGCTGGAATCATGATATTCGATATAGTAATAATATACTTGAAATTATCACAACGCATATTTTTTACGACGGCAGCTACTGCGATGCTAATATCCGCGTAGGCCATTGTAATGTCTGATTCCAAATATAAAGTTGAATTTCGGCAATTTGATTGCAAGATATACATAAAAATAAGTGCCATACTTTTCATCCACAACAGTCGATAAATTTTGTCCATCTCATCCAATAATCTGGAAAACAAAACACAAGAATTAGCGCAGCTTTTAAAACATTTATGAGGTAATTATAACTAATATTCTATAAATTTAAAATAAAATATGATTATCTAATTAAATATCGTATTAATTGGGTAACGGCAGGAAACGCAAAAGTTAAATTTATACAAATGGGATAAGTCCAAAAACTTATCAAACTATATAACCCAAATATGTTTCGTCTTAATCTTACATTTTATTGACTTTTATTTAACTCAAGTCAATAACACGATGTCTAAAATATTTACCCAGCTTCTTTACACAACTTTCTTTAGTCCCTTATACTAATTTCTCCATTCCTATAATCTCCTTGGTTCCTAACACTATAAAAATGGTAAAAAAATTACTAGTATATAAGGAGGGAGAACAATTTATGTTACGCGATTAAAATCATTTTATAGTATACATTCCACTGACAACAGTAACAACCCTGTCCGGCACATTGCACTGCTTCTTTAATTCTGCAATTGAGGAGTTATCTGGAATAAAGACTTGAGTAAGCTAAGGCCTTTCATTCATCAAACAGTTTATCTTGTTGAATTATATCGGTAATAGACACACACAAATTTTTGAATATATATATTAATTCTTCACCAAATTATGCATTTTTGTGTTGATCTGAGCTGATACCACTATGCTATAAATAATTGCTATTTCCTCTTTAACTGTGTTTATAGTAAATATTATTAATTTTTGTTATGTATGTAACTAATGTTTATTTGCATGAAGAGAAAATCACATGAAATAGACGTAAAATAATACAAAAACAAATATTTTCAAAACAATACACCTGCCATTTCTCATAATGAAATTTTTTCACTGAGGCCTTTATTCCAGCCAACGCCCAAATTTAACTCTGAATTTTCTAAGGAAGTTCTTACCGATTACACTCTATTAAATGCTCAGTACATTTACTTCCACTGCCAAACAAAACTAGTTTTGAATGTCAATAACTAGTTACACAACATACAACATACACACACACACCAACACACACACACACACACATCTTGAATATAAAAGTATTTTCTGTTTTAGCCCTCTTTCCGTAATTCGTTTGAGATAAAATTTTTACATTAACATAAAACCAATTCCCATGCAATATTGCATCTTGAGGGTTTCCAAAGTAATCCAACCAAAAACTAAAACAGTATATTTTTTAATGACTAAACAAGTATTGCTTATGAATATTTAGGCAAGTTTCTTTAAAAAATTTAACCATTCGGGTACAAATGACATTTTGTCTCCAACGCCAAGTAATTTTGCTACTATACATAGTTTCAGTACTAAGCGAATCATAGGGTAATAATTATGCACAAATAATTCCAAACAAGTGTCCTGGTTTCAAGTACAGGTTGGATTAAGCTTAGATTTTCACGATTACATTTCTGTTTATGAGAACAATTTTTTTTTGTATCCTGTGGCAAAAATGTAAATAAGATATTGTCATATTTCAATATATAAAATAATTTTAAAATCATTATTGATTATTAACAGATTAGTAGTCACATAGTTACAATTAAGGCTGAAGTGATTCAAGAATAGGATTTCGATTTCGATGATGATGTCCCGACCAGTTGCGCACCATTTTGGATGATGTAACACGATAAATCAAAAAAGGGAATACATACTAACAGTAATACATATTTCTTGGAAATTTTCACTTATTATCTATATCCATAATTATCTAAAGGTCCAGGTTGATGACGAATCCAGATGGTGTCATATATGCATGTTGCTTTGCAGCATAACACTAAGGCTTACAAAAGAGATGCTCTGCAATTTACAGTTGTTTCAGCCTGATTAGTTAGACAAAAATTGAAATAACACGATTTTATTTGTTTCTGAGTCATTGACATTGGTTGTATGATACTTATAGCTAAGTCAATACTTTGTTCGTGACGGTGGAATAACAAGTATTGATGCCTACGGGAACTTCAAGTATGTCAGTGGTCTCTTCGGCAGTGGCAGTGATCTGTTTGATTAAGATATAGAAGAAGTCATAAATAAATAATTTAATAGTTACGAGGAACGAAGAAGTTACAAAGAAATCACGTAGGAGTCACAGATAAGACACGCAAAGACACGAAAGAGTAACGAAGAAGTCTCGAAGAGCCACGACGAATTCACAAAGGAGTCGCAGAGATTAATGAAAGAGTTTTGGAGACTCATAAATTAGTTTCGAAGAGTAAAGAAGAAGTCGCGAACAGTCACGAATCAATCACGAAGAGGTCACGAAGAGAAGCGTAGGAGTAACTTAGGAGCCACAAAAAAAAAAGTCACGAAGAGATACGAAACGCCACGAAAAGTCACGAAGGAGGCATAAATGAGTTGCGGAGAAACACAAAGAAGTCGCGAAGGCCGGGATGCTCTGTGTCGCCTACTCGTCTTGTCCGATGTTGGAGGTTCGTGGCCAACTAGAAGCTACAGTTTGGTTGTTGGAGCAGACATATTGTATACCACGGACTGTGCAGTGAGCGTTTTGCAGCTGGGAAGTACCATCGTGACAATGGAATACTCCTATACTCAAGTTCTGAATATATTTCAAGTCGTGTATATATTTTCCGAATCTATTTTTGAAGACTCTCACGCCAAAGTTTACCTGTAGAGTTCAAAACACTCTGTAAATGATGAAGGAAATATTGTTTCTCGGGTGTACCCAATTGGCAAATTAGTTTTACAAGTGTCAAAACAGCAGACATTTTCAACCCTCGACAAAAATAAGGAGTGTCATAAGTTTGACGCATGTGTCTGTAGATCTGTCTGTATTTGGCTTCGTAGCTCCCAAATGAATGGATTTTTATTTTTTTTTGTACTGAAAGATAGTTTCATCGTGATGGTTCTTAGCTGTATTTGATGAAAACCTGTCAGCTGTTTAAAAGTTATGAGTTCTTTTCCAAATTGATGTGAAAATTTCGTGGATATAAAATAAAATATTAGTTCTAGTTTCATGTTTTGATTTATTCAATCGACTTGTATTTTGGTACATGTTTGTAAATTCGATGGACCGGTGATGATAAGGTAACCTGGACCAGACACTGCGCATATGCGCGTAGTGTCTAAAATTCTGTATTGTTTCAGTAGATTGAATTTTGTACAGCGAATATCGTTGGTCATATATTGTTATTTATTTTTAATTTGCAAAAAATTGTGTAATATATTATCAATGTATTAAAATAATTACATTTATTTTGTAATAACATTTAAAAATTTTGGTTTAGCAACAAGCATTGTACTTCTACACTTTTTAAACTGTATAAAATTAAAGGTTAATTAATTTATTTGTTATTTACAACAATGGTAGGATTATTAAAGCTGAAAAATGACAAAATAAATTTTTAACAAAAAAACTTATACATAAAATAATTTCTTTAAATAGTAAAAAAGTTGTAACAATTTATAATTGAAACATTTGTTAAATATGGTATGATAATTTAACTTATAAATTCTAAGGCCAGGTCAAAATAGGAAAATTAACCATAAACTTTAATACCAAAACATTAATGGCTATTATACTTAAAACGTTACTGGGCAGCAATAGAAATTGTTATATCATATGAACATACAGAGTAGGCGTAGAAAACAGCATGATTCAAACAATTTTTCAGTCACATTAGTACCTAACATATACGCCTTAAAGTGCTTCTGCACTAAGTTTATATAAACACATGTATAAGCGTACATTTTAACTAGTTCGTATTTCAAGTCTATAATGTGTTGAGTGTTATGCTAAATAGTTATTTGATCCTAAGAATAATTAGTTTTATATTTCATAACACATTTCTTCTATAAAAGGATCTATTTAGAATATGTATTAACTTTCCTTGTACTTAACATTGTAAGTTAACTAAAAATTGAATAAAATTTCAGTTCGTAAACTGAGAAATACATAAATTTAGAAATAATAAGTAATAATATCAGGGAGTTATGCATGTTTTTCCTACTTGTGAACAAATCTAAACATTATTGCTTATAGTATGCTGATAAAATACACTCTAACATAAACATGTGTAAGACATTGTATATTAATAATAACACTCGTGGATTAGTATCAACTATTTTTTACAAGTACGCCATCTTGAATACTACTTCCCCTGCCAATCTCACACTGCTCACATCTCCCTTTTCCGATAAGGAAGCATATACTTTACATACCTAAATAATTCAACAACAAAACGTGTACATTTTTTTGGCTTGTGGGTGTGAGAGCCGCGTCTGGAGATTGTATTGCGACGTTTCGGCAGTCGTTGCAGCTGCCATCATCAGGTAGTCGGAGTCGGAGACCAACTGGCAAGAGTTGCAGGTCCTTATATACCCTGGTGTCTGGGTGGCTGCTTCCTGGTTGGCTGGGCCTGTCGGCCAATCACAGGCCTGCTTGCACCTGATTGGCCGAGGTGGTTAGCCAATCCTGGCTCTCTCCTGGTGGACCTTCTTATTGGCTGGGAACTTGGGCCAATCGTGTGCTGACTCGCACCTGGTTGGCTTGGTAGCCTGGCCAATCCTGGTGAGTCTGTCGTGACTGCCCTCTGGTAGCTTGATTTCGCATCATCCACGAATAAATGTGACCATATTTTGCTTAGCCGATATACATCTTCCCTGTTGATGTTGTTAGGGTGTTTTACTATCTCTATTGCCTCTCTCACGGTTCTCTGACGATAATGACCAACATCAGTAAGCAGGCCTGTGATTGGCCGACAGGCCCAGCCAACCAGGAAGCAGCCACCCAGACACCAAGGTATATAAGGACCTGCAACTCTTGCCAGTTGGTCTCCGACTCCGACTACCTGATGATGGCAGCTGCAACGACTGCCGAAATGTCGCAAGACAATCTCCAGACGCGGCTCACACCCACAAGCCAAGAAAATGCAGACAACGGCCGCGAAAGCCTGCGATATATTTTAATAAAACGTGTACTTACGCCTACAAGCCTGGTAGTTGCAGGAAGGACAGAAAACTATTAAGCACAGCCCATTCACTACAAACAAAAATAAATAAATATAGATGCATATATTCACCTTGCCTTTTCACACACTTATGAACAGATTCAATAGACATATACTTATGAATAACATATAACAAAGCTTACTGTAGGTCATTGGATTACTACTTTACATGAAAAACATTTATTTGGCCACTGCCTTTTGAAGCTTCGGAAACGTACTCCAAAACATTGTATTTTAATGATGGTTTCAGTAATCATCCAAACCTCGATCTATTTTCAGCCGCAAGACCTCTGTCGCCAGATGTGTGTATAACTGGGGGCATAGGACCCTGGGCATCTACAGTGTGGCTTTTTAGACCTGAATGTGAGTAGACCTGGGGATTTCCTGTACAGTACTCTTCAGTGAACCCTCTAAATCCCTTTGCATTAGAATCATTTTCACCTCTGAAGACTTTTGTAGCATCCTCTGGATGGACTCTCAATTCTTGACTAGCCTCCCTCTTACTGGCGCAGACACCACCTGTTAGAAGTCTGTACGAACACTGCTCCAGACATTGGCTTGGCATCCAATTTGCGTGTTTTCCTGTCATAGTATGTCTTTTGTTCCTTCTGTTGTGCCCGAAAGAGTGTTACGAACTTTCTGACGGTTCGGGAACAAAGGATTCAGTAAATTAGGAACCACTGGAATACTTCCCCTAAGGTTACGCCCCATGAGTATCTGAGCAGGTGAGTACCCTAGAATGACTAGGGTGTTGCGTAATTCAAGTAAAAACATGTGCAGATCCTTCTGATATTTTATTGCTTTTTTGAGTAATTTTTTAACTTTCCATATGCGGCGTTCAGGCATACCATTAGACTGGGGGTTGTGCAGGCTAGATGTGTGCTGGCTGAAATTCCACTCACGAGAAAACTGGTCGAACTCTGATGACATGTATTTGCTACCTCCATCTGATATAACCGCTACTGAAATGCCTAACCTGGCAAAGATGGCTTTCATATGTTGGATAACACTTTTGCTTGTTTGGTTTTTTAATTTCGGCAACTCCACCCATTTTGTATAGTAATCTACTAAGGGTAAGTACGGCTGATTCTGATTAAAGAAATTATCTACGCCAATCTTCTGCCAAGGTCGGTCTGGAACTGGGCATTGGAGAAGTGGATCCCAACGTTTCGAGTTCTGAAATTCTCTGCATATCTCACAATTTTGAATAAATTATTTAATATTTGAAGCTATTCCTGGCCAAAGCACTCTGCCACCTGCTCGTTGGATATATTTTTTCGGAGTCCTGGTAAGCTGCATGAATAGAACAAAGCATGTCCGACGGTAGGCTTTCAGAAGCCACTATCGCATTACCTTTGAGAACTAATCCATAGGCATACGTGATATCCTCTCGGTTTGTCCAGTAACGTTCTAGTTCCGAAGGAAGATCCCGAAGGTTTTGGGGCCATCCTATTGTAACGACCTTGCACAAGCTTTGTAGTACCTCATCTGTGACGGCGATCTGCTGCAAGGCGGGCAACTTGACATCTGATATCCTGGAATTGACTATCACTGAGCAAGCTTGCAGCTCCATACATTTTTTCAGGTCTGCCAACCCACCTGTTTGCTTGCTGGTCTAGCATGTACGAGAAAGGGTGTCAAAATGTACATTTGAGAGCCGAGTTTGTAAACAACACTAAATGAAAAGCGCTGTAATCGCAGTCGCATTCTCTGAAGTCTAGCAGGGCAGTGCACCAAGTTTTCCTTGAAGATTGTGACGAGTGGTTTATGATCAGTTTAACTGTTATATGTTCAATGCATATGAACTGATAAAAATGCTCAACCCCAAATACTATGGCCAACGTATTTTTCTCGATCTGCGCATACGTTTTCTCCGTCTCTGTGAGAGCTTTAGAAGCATAGGCAATCGGATGAACTTCCTGTAACAAAACTACTCCTAAACCTTCCTGGGATGCATCAACAGACAGAGTAGCTGGTTTGCACACATCATGATATTGTAGCACAGGGCTGGTAAACAACAACTCTTTCAGTCTCTGAAAAGCTGCCTCTTGCTCATGCTTCCAGTGCCTTTCCACATTTTGTTACAGAAGAACCCTGAGAGGAGTTGTAACAACTGAAAGATTTGGACTAAATTCTGACAAATAAGTTACAGCACCTAAAAGTCTCTCTACATCCTTCCTGCATGCTGCAACATCTACATTTTTATGGCATCTACTTTTGCAGGACTCGATTTAACACCTTGTGCCATGAAAATATGTCCCATATAGTATACCTGCTGAACACCAATAACACATTTACGCTTATTAAACCTCACACTATTTTCAACAGCTCTCTTTAGACTTTAAGCCTCGGGCCATGCTCCTGTTTAGAAGTTCATCAATAAATAATGTCATCAATACAGGTAAGTACTCCTGGTAAACCTTCGAATACTTTACCAAATTTACGACGAAAGTTTTCTGGTGCGGTGCATATGCCATACAGTAAGTAAATTTGTATCGTCCCCATGGTGTTGAACCCGGCCTTAATTTGACTGCGATTCATCCTATAAAACAGCTCCTTTATTGGGCATATAAATTTATGCAGCTTGTCACTCACTAACGATTAGATTCTTACGTATTAATTATGCGAATGACCAAACTGAAATTGCCGTTCCTTGCGAGGTACTTGTCGTCGCGTCCAGTGTCCGATAGAGACGTGGCCTCGACTGTATCAGTGCGGCAGTCGCAAATAACGCACTAATACAAAGTTTCTCTTAACCTCGACAATATTTTAATTACTACTATCGTACCGTTTTAGGACGTCACTTTAGTAAGGTTCCCGTGGACTCCTGCCGTGATCAAACGTCTAAAAATTTAATCAATTGAAAATTGTAGCTGACCGTGCGAACCACCTTTCGAAGGGGTCCACGGGCAACTGCCGCGATCGAAACTTTTAAAACTTTAATCAACTTAAAATGTAGCTGACCGTGCGAACCACCTTTCGGAGGGGTCCACGGGCAACTGCCGCGATCGGGCGTCAACACTCCCTGACCACCACAAAACCGTCGCGATCTCCACATTTTTAAACTGCCCAATCACCGACCTTCCCTGAAAAACAGGCCACGCCCCGACTCGGCGACTGTCTCACGACACAGGCCCTCCGCCATTTATTCATTCAAAATTGTTGAAATTATTTACATAAATCTTACATTGCATAAAGACACATAGCCTATTTCCCACATACTACAATCGTTTCCTTTTAACTTTGACACTATTTGAATATTATATACAATTTCATTTATTTTTTTATTTTTGCCACCAGCATGGCTTCGGCTCGTTCGCCGCCATTTTGGAATGTTAGGGGTGGGGGAGAGAAGAAAAGAGCCTCGTTCCAAATGTTTCGT
>PNEQ01110216.1:21374-78391 GCA_003012365.1 Medauroidea extradentata
GAAAAAAAAAAAAAAAAAAAAAATAAAAAAAAACGGTTTACTGAAATTAATTAAATCCAAGATGGCAGCCACGTACGTCCGTTCAGAGGTGTCTTAAGGACATTTAAGTGGCTATAAAACTAATTTATCTATCCTCAGTGTGTGATACCATTTGGCGATATTATATAAAATACTAGAGTGAAACAAGTGTAAAAATGTAACACATAATAAACCACAATTAATATGTTTATGATACATTTTTCAATTGTGCAGTTCAAATGTCAAAACAGTATAACATTACCGCGTAAATACGCATATTATAGTGAATGTTAAATATTGAACACTGAAGGCGAACTAACAGTCCGATTACACAATAATTTCTTCACATAGTTGTTATCTTTCAAGAAATATTTGAGCCACTGCGACTCACAAATTTTATGAAATTTTAGTTGCAGAATACGTGTTTAAATGTTCATAATCGTGTCTATACGACTTTTTTCCCATTTAGTGTTGTTATTATTTATCACATTGCTTCTTGTGTGGAATCTTATACTACAGAGTAGTTCTAATTTAATTATTACTGCCTTCAGATTTAAGAGTAAAATAGCAGTTCGGCAATTTCGGAGTTTTAACTTTAGAGTTGTCAATCCTCGTATAAGAACTTTTTCAAATGACCTTAATACAGCATCATTATCGTGTAATGAGCCAAATTAAGGCGAAGGGAGAAATATATTTCGACGGAATTTAAAAGAAAGAAGCAAAAGTATTGACGACACTGGAAGAAAAGTAACGCAGTGGTTTATTTCCTCAGATTAACTTGCAGTACACTTGACACACAGCTAATAAACAATTGTTTATTTCGCAGTGTCATTCCACTGGAGCATTCCTGTCATTGTTGTTTAAAGTGTATTGTAGTTATTAGTAGAAACCTGTTGACCTGTAGAGAGTTAATAATGCCTATTTACGTCTCTCAGTATGTTAGATTGCCACTAGACTTACCCAGGCACAATCTTGTGAACACTAGACACATCAAAATTACACTACATAGGAATACTAACAAAAAAATTCCAACGTAAATAATACAAGTATGACTGAAAGGTTTTCTTGAGGTTGTGAATTTTACCAATTAATATACAATCGATTATTAATGTTTTATAAATAAAATAACTAGACAATTAATTGTTTAATATAAATGTATGAACATACATGAGCGTGTGTTAATGGCTTGAAATTCAGAACGACACCCTTATAAAGCATAGCTAGATACGCGTATGAAATATATTCATCAATAAAAATTGCTTGCAGTAATGAGACTTTTACGAATACTTCATTGAACAAAAGCGATTTACTTGTATAAACAATATTGAATCTAGCGGGTTTTTTTTACTTACATCAGATACGTGTACATAAAGTTTTTATGTTCTGTAAGTAGGCTACGTATTTTTGTACGCGTATTTACAGTGAGCAAGTATGAATAAATTTATTTAACAGTATCACTAATTAACCTAAAGAAAAATGTGTCACTTGTGGCATACACCCACCAGTAAAAAATTTAGATGTTGATGACACTATGTTAACAATTTCGAAAAATAACTTCTTTAATGGTCAAATTTATGACAAGTTTTGGTTGATGTTCAATGTCAAAACTGTCTGACATGTAATATTTTATGTACAAAATTTACAATTAATTAAAAATTAAGGGAAAATTATTCTATAAACTAAAACGGCGATAGTATCTTGCTTTTAAAATTATACCAGCTGCCTGACATAAAAAACAACAAAAGTTCCTTTTGTGGCGTAACTTAACAACTGAAATAACGAGTACTTACATGTGAAGAATTCACGTTGTACTGAAGTTTCACTGTATCGTAGATACAAAATAATGTATGTGGTGTTTGTGTGAGTGTATATATATATATATATATATATATATATATATATATGTGTGTGTGTGTGTGTGTGTGTGTGTGCGTACACATACACATAGATCGAGTTTTTATGCCTCTGGCTAGGTGTTCTAACTGTTAAAATAATGGCGTACTAATATATTTCCAGCAGCTCTCTTCCTTTGATCTTACACAAGACGCTTATGATTCTAAATCTTAATAATCAATAAGCAAGCTTAAGGTAAGGTTGAGTTTTATTAAATTATTAATTCAACGGTATCATTTATTGTAGTTCGGAACCCAATACTAGTCAACTTTAAAGATAATGACCTTTGGTCTCTGTAAAAACAATCTCAGGGATTGTATGGATAATGATCCCAACAGTACAATAAATACGTTCTAATTATATAATGAGATGCATGCTATCCAGAAATCGTTGCAAATTGTTTGAGGAATTAGTCACGAAAAATTTTGCATCACGTGATGGTGGTGTCACTTATCAGAGACAATGATTACTTACTGCATCCGACGACAGCATTTCAGGTTTGCGAAATATAATCAATATCTTGAAATGTCAGAATATATTTATTTCCCTTTTCCTTTTTTACTATATATGATAGCCATACTGCATTTTTCCATTGTAAACTCCTGTGTTGATGTTACGTCTAGTGGCTTGTTTATATGCGGTACTGTAATTTTGTTTCGCTGTCAAGAGTCGCATCTTCGTGTTTTCTTCTCTATATAATTTTTTATTCCTCGTCTCTCAACATACTGTTTGACCCTGTTATGCCTTCAATTCACGCCCTGATCTCCTCCGACCTTCGTGTCTGGCTGTTCATTTATTATCTGTTCTCATCACCTGGGGTGTAACCACTCTATAGTTTTCCACGGAATCGTCCTCTCCCTTCACCACAGCCTTCACGAAGCAAGCCCTATTCTAAGTGAGCAGCACCAGCTGAAGAAGTCATCATACCCATTTCTGATAAGTAAAATATTATTTGTTGTTCCGGCATCAGTAAAACTTTCTCGGAGGGCGAACGCGGCTTTGCATTTTTCATTGGCGTCCTGGGGGCCGATTGTAAGTTAGTCGAGATTCAGTTCCCGATCGTGAACAAGCGATTCTTGGACATTTTCATGTTTTAGTTATCCTAAGTTACATGTAGTGTCTCGGTTACTCTCGATTCTTGTTTCATCCCGATCGGGAGTTCTCGAGTGCTATGTGCTCTCAACAGCTGTTTCACGATCAGAAAGTCTAGTTAACAAACATGGCGGGCGGAAATGCGGAGGTTACTTTTATTATACAGGGTGAGGATGCTAACTGTTTAAAGCTCCCCGCAGTGACACCGGAGACTCCGAGACAAGTGATTCGACATAGGACATGTAGGGTCCAAACGGACGGGAAAGGCCCGAAAATTCGCCTTCAAGTTTCCATGACGTCACATCCGGTGTGTCCGCATCAGGCGCGTGCGAACGAGTATTCAAAGGAGTTCCTTCGATCCAACCTGTCTCTGTGGCTCAGTGTCTGCGTCAGAACCTTGTAAACTTGCGGTCCGAGGTTCGTGTCCCAGTGTCGACAATTTGTTGTCAGCGTTACTTTTTGCAATTTTAACTTACTTCAACTGTTATTTCTTTGTAACCCATTGCTGCATAATTTATTTTATTTTGTTTGTCATAATTCTGCGTAATTTGACACGTTAACTTACAAGTGACTGTTGTCTTAATGAGTTATTGCGCCCATTATGTACATTATTAGGACTGATTAATTAAAAAGATGTACTTTGTACCGGTTCGATGATTCCTTGTTTAAAATATCATAACAATGTCCTTGTAAGCTTCATGATAGAGAACAATTGATACAAACTTGTCCGCAAAAGTGCACACCGAGCCAACAGCTCGTCTTTGCTAACAACTTTATCGAACAAGCATAAAACAAATACAAACTAATGGGGCTGTCAACAATAAATGTAGAACACAGCTAAAACAAAATAAAATAAATTATGCAGCAAAGGGTTACAAAGAAATAACAGTTGAAGTAAGTTACAATTGCAAAAAGTAACGCTGACAACAAATTGTCGACACTGGGACACGAACCTCGGACCGCAAGTTTACAAGGTTCTGACGCAGACACTGAGCCACAGAGACAGGTTGGATCGAAGGAACTCCTTTGAATACTCGTTCGTACGCGCCTGATGCGGACACACCGGATGTGACGTCATGGAATTTGAAGGCGAATTTTCGGGCCTTTCCCGTCCGTTTGGACCCTACATGTCCTATGTCGAATCACTTGTCTCGGAGTCCCCAGTGTCACTGCGGGGAGCTTTAAACAGTTAGCATCCTCACCCTGTAGATCGGCACAGTATTTATGAATCTCCGCTCTCTAAACATCGTGCTTGACGTAATAACATTAGTCTTTCGTTAGAGCCATAGTTTGAAGTGCGGCAAAGAGTTATTACTCAGTATCTCACTTATTATAGACGACGTTGCGGACGAGGAAGCTGGCTTGATACGCGTAAATATTATATGCACAATATGTTTCACATCCGCACTTATTAAACGTAATTAAACACTGTCATAATGCGTAGACAAATTTAAAAATGTTAACATAAATACTTTGTTACATTTGTTAAATATAACTATTTTAGTCTGCAAGTAACATGTGCACAGTTAGGTGTGCGGTTAGTATTATGGCTTCGTAACCCAGAGGCCGACCCCCCCCCCTCCGTGGCTCAGTTGGTTGAGCGGCCGGCTTTGTTGCGGGGGGTTCTCCGTTCAATTCCCAGGTC
Organism: Medauroidea extradentata; assembly: GCA_003012365.1. Lineage (NCBI taxonomy): Eukaryota > Metazoa > Arthropoda > Insecta > Phasmatodea > Phasmatidae > Medauroidea > Medauroidea extradentata. The sequence goes on from PNEQ01110216.1 coordinate 26,023, forward strand.
TGGCTGGGTGTAAATTTGTGTTTGTCCATTTGGGTCTCAAAAATGGCCAATATACAAATTATCTCACGAAAAGTACTGGGGTCACTCACATTAAGTCACATTAAAAAGGGGGGGGGGTGTTTGGTGCAGTGGTGATGCGGAAGCTTCCGCATCGCCACTGCACCAAACCATTAAAAAAAAAAAAAAAAAAATGGTTATATCTTGGTTTATATCTTCTCAAAGTTTGTTATTTTTTTTATTTAGCTTATTATGGTAAAATATATTTTAATATTACAAAGTAATAACCGAATTGTTTTTAAGTTGTATTTTTATGTTACTTTAATGCCTGTAAAAGAGCAAATTACGACATGCACATTTTACTGTATCTTAAATAATATTCGAAGTGCTAAAACTGTGCAGACTCTTAGTAGATCCTTATGAGTTCACATATTTCCAAGTGAGCCGACACTCCGTGGCTCAGTTGGGCCGACCCCGCGTAGCTTAGTTGGTTGAGCGACCGACTTCGATACGAGGGGTTCTGGGTTCGATTCCCATGTCTTGCTGGGTGTAAAATTTGTGTTTGTCCAATTTGTCTCAGAAAATTGTCTCTCTACAATTGTCTCACATTTACTCGGGGTTGCTTAATTAGGGGGGGAGTGTTCGGAGCAGTGATGATAAGGAAGCTAGCGCCTCGCCTCTGCACCACACATTTAAATAAAAAAAAGTTGGTTGAGTGGCCGAATTTGGTGCGAGGGGTTCTGGGTTCGATTCCCAGGTCTAGCTGGGTGTTACTTTGTGTTTGCCCAATGGTCTGAAAATATTGTCTCTATACACATTGTCTCACGAAAATTATTGGGGTCACTCAAATTAAGTCACTTTAGAGGGGGAAATGTTTGGTGCAGTGATGATGCGGAAGTTTCCACCTCGCCACTGCATCAAACATTTTTATAATAAAAAAGTGATAAGTAGCCAAGTGGTTAGAGGTGTTTGGATGCTACTTCCCGAAATACACACTTTTTGAAGTTCGATTCGTCACAAAAACGCGATAATTTTTTTAATATGCATTATAATATGTACGCTATATTCTAGTGTTGACAAGTTGTAAGTAAATTAATTTTCAAAAGGAATTTCTATGATTATTTAACATTATTTTACATTGCTGTCATGTTAGTGTAACAATAAAATATTTCGCCAGTGGTTATACAGACTTTTTGTTTTTGCATTTATATTTTTGAGCACTAACTATTTATTAAGACATGCATATACATAATTGGCTTATTAAATTTTCAACGAAATGTTGTTATTTATTATTGTTCGGCGAGTTCCTAGCAGCCATTAATGAGGAGAGTTGTGTTGAAACGAAACATAGTGCCAACACACTGCGCACAAAATATCCCAAGCAAATAGTTTCGAAAAATATTCTTTATTTTACTTAATAAGAATCCCAACATCAGCGAGTTACATTCTTACCGACTAATATATTAAATTCTTTAACTTACAAGAGTAATATTTAGACAAAAGTTATTTTTAATGTATTTTTTTCGTAAACAGGTCATTTATTTATGTTTGCCCAGTTGGTGGTGCTGGAGGGGGAAGTCGATAATATGAACTTTGCCGAAGTAAGGAGGTGACGTACCGACAGAGAACATAGAATAGCCTATTTCGAGTTGTTTATTTCCCAATCGGCAGGAGTACTCTCTCTCGGAATCGAGATCGAAAGGTAACGATAGACAACCCAAGAAACTTAGAATCGGCCCCCTGGGCAGCATTCTTAGTGATCGTCATCTGTCGACTTTCAAGAATCGTCTTTAGTCTTACATCACTACGAAGCCTAGAGTTGCATCGAGCCTTGTTGGTTGGATCAATATTTTACATTCCTAATACAAGCTCACTGCGCCTGATTATGATGTGCTTTCTTATATTTAACACCGTATTTAATAATGCATACACTGGTTCTTTCCATAGTTACATGATGGTGCCTCAGTTTGCTGATGACACTCATACTTTCAGCGAGTTGAGTGCAAGCGATTTGAAGATGGTCGTTCCTATACGTCAGAACGATTACATTCAATACAACACAGAAGGGATGATGGATCCAACTGATAGCAATGATCCATTAATCAAGTGTTTTTGAGAGAGACTTGCACTGGTAGATACAGCCAGTGCTGCAATTGATATGATCAAGACGCACAGAAACTGCGGAACAGTTACAGAGATGACTGATGCACTCTATCAGACAACTCGTGCAGAAAATTTTAAAGATAACCGTCCACTGCTTCACATCATGGATGAATATGTAATGAGTCTTTTATTAGTCTTCACAACACGAGACAACTTCCCATTCATAAATAAAGTTAACTCGTTTTCTATGTTGGTAGTGGAAATTGGTATCACCAGCAAGTGCACAAACGAGTTCATATATAGTGTTGAATGCGATGCAAAACAATTTTTCAGGTAAGATAATGCCCAATCACTTAAGTGGAAACATTTAGAGTGTTATTTCAGTATTCTGTTGTTTGGCAAACTTGCAAGCCCAGTAGTATTCCTACTGAAAATAGATTTTTTTACTACACGTGTAAAAAAAAACTAGTAGAATAAAAAATAAATGGTTCAACTTTCAATAAGCAAAATCAAGATATTTTTAAATATCTTACACGCAGTTAATGTAATGTGTATAGTTTTTATAGTTTTTTTCACTGAGATTCTTAATATGTAAAAAATTGTGTACAAGATAACTGTGGACAAAGTAGTTGATACATGTAACATGCAGTTATCTAATTGTATGGCATAACTAAAGAACTCTTGTGTGTAACGGTTGGGTCGGTTCCTCTTTTCCAACTTCTCTGCTAAACCTAGTAATACACAGTCTTCGTAGCTTTTTGTTTTACAAATATGGTACAACTTTTATCTAAGTATGTTTTCTGAATCCCATGCAATGCATCTACACCTAGTAGTTCTGATTGTATGCGTAGGATTTATCTCTCATTTATTTTCAGTTACTGTTTATTATGAAATGTAAAATGACAATACATCTTTCGTAGCATTTCTGTATTTGTAAAAATATTTCAGATAATTTTTGCATGAGCACTTAAAACATAATATTGTAGAATATGTGGGGAATAACTGACGATTCTGTCACGCATACGTTCAATTTCTGGGTTGATATCGAGTATCGTTTAGTAGAACACAAAATAATACATTCCACCGTGTCGTGCCTGGGCATGTAGGCGACGGTGGAGCGCAGCGGGTCTTTTACGAACTACTGTCTAGCTCGAGACAAGATTCTCTTCTGTTAGTCATCCTCGGTATGAGTACACCATATTTTCGTAGTTGGGGACGTGTTGCCTATGACTTACAAAGCTGCTGAAATCATGCAGTTAGAAAGTTTACAGTTTAGGTTAATAGAGTTATCTGAATTTTGTTTTCGGTCGCCATCTTCAAAATTCATATTTCGGGTTAAAAATTTTTAGTCTTGTGTAGAGTTGGCACACACATGTTGTAGTAGTATGTTGCTTTTGACATCTGCATTCTTCACACTGTAGACCGGGCAATTAACAAGGTTAGACGTATTTCATGAAACCTGCATTCAACAATGATTACTTTTGTATTTACCTGTTACCTATCTTGATCCCGGCATGTGGACGTTTCATTTCGTTATGCGGAAAGGATACTTGCTATTTCAGCGTCGTACACGGAAAGAAAAATTTTTTGGGAGTACCTAGCAAAATAAGTTTTTGATAACCACTAAATTATTTTCTGGTGATTATAAAGAAATGCTTTTGTGATGGGAACAAAAACATTTTTAAGTGTTAATACTTACAAAATATTCTGTAACTGTCTCAAAATATTTTTTCCGGGCGCTTTTTTTAAAATCCAGTTACCGAATGTTCCATATTTGTGTCACACACATTGTGCTTATTTCTGACGTTAGGGCAGTACTTACCTGCAACGGATTTGTTTAAACACTTTGAAATTACAATAATGTGAACGCAGTGAGCAAGTGTGGTAGTCTCACGCATACATGATAAACATATAATACTACTTCGCCTTAAATGTTTTGAGTCATGTAGGATTGTTTGTATGAAATGTGATTCAAAATTTGTAATGATATTGTGAGTTGTGGCACATGTTTCTGAGTCGAAATGTTCTTAATAACTAGCATTATTTCGTTCTAATGTTTCTCTGTATATTGAATCTTTAGGTCAACATGTAGTGTAACAAGTTCTTTCAAAATATTTGTAATATTTGATATCGTTTATTTAATGTGCGTAACATTTTGCGTAATAATTATATGTGTACATAATATCATTATCAAAGTTTTATTAATATCTTGCTGGCTAGTACTAGTTTAAGTTTAAGTAAATTGATGTAGTATTTAATTACTCAAAATCACTTAATTAGCAAAGAGACGTTTGTTAAATTTAGTATTTTATTACATATGATTCGGAAATTATTTATGTAATATTTAGTATAACGTATAATTATTACCATGCAATTATTGGTCTCATTTTAAATGCTAAACAATTCACTATAAACACTATAAACTCTTCCTGTCACTTTTTTTGTTTCCTGATTGAATTAGTTTTACTTTGCACCAAAAATGATTAATGGATTTTAATTGTGCACATCCTTAACGTAAAGGGGTACAACATAACTAACGTAAAAACTAAACAGTGTGTATTTGTGTAAAAAAAGAAATGTACGATTAAATATTAAAGTTAACGTAAATTAAATTAATACTTTTACAACTTCGTCAGTATAAATATCGCACTATAATTTTTCTTGTGGTCATTTATTTGTACGTACTGTTCCGTTGTTTAAAATGTTCACGTCTTTACAGCTTCTTCGTATTTTAACATTGTACCATGGAAATATCTTGCGAAACAATTTGATTTTTCTTATGTATAACAAAGTTCACCTGCTGAATTTGTTTGAGGACAAACCATGTTCCCCAGTTACATGATGCAAAATATAATACAAAAAAATAATGTTTCATTCCACTTAAATAAGTGTTTAATCATCACACATTTTCCAAGTGACCAATCCATATTTCATGTTATATCAGTATCCATAAATGATTAGCTTGTATTTCAAAGTATAAATTGTATGTGAAGAATTGTATGTTTCAGAAATGTTAATTTAAATGTTAAAATATAGAAGCGATTGCAAAAATATAGTTTATCAATAACTAAAACGGAGTGTCTGAATTGCAATCCTCTAACATAAATCCATTTCATGAATCCCTTCAATTTAATATCTTCGTAAAGTACCTTCTGTACGCTGGACTTATTTTCGGCACAATGGCGTAAGCCTGATTAGTTACGTGTCGTAATAGTTCAGTGCTTCAAAATTCCATACATACTACTCGTTGATTTCCTGCTTCCATAGAACTACAAGCAACTTCCAAATAGGAAAAGTTTTAAAAACTGAATGAAATAAGTTTTTCCAGTTAGATTTATTATTTTATGCCTTAGTCACAGGGCTAGTTTTTACAATGAATTTATTACAAGGAAATGTGATACGAATATGTAAATTGTAATAAAAAGTGTTTACCTAGACGTCTAGAAGAAATATCAAGTATGTGATTACATAAGTATAACACATCAATAAGTATACTTTTTAAAAAAATTGTAAATTAATATTTATTTAGTTTATCCGTGTTGATTAATTTTGGTAATACATTTATTTTCTGTTCTTCAGGAACACTTATAGTATGACACTCAACGACTTACTGATATTTGACAGTTTCCTTGTGTTACGACAGATGTAGATGAACTCTTGTCATATTCTGTAGACGTTCGTGCTGGGTCACTCTCGATGCCTAGCACACGTGACAAGAGAGAGTGTTTCGGCGGTAAGGTTGGTATCTCTGCTAGTGGCGGGCACCCACTGATGTTGACGAGTGGAGCTGGTAGACACTCTCTCGGACGTGTCTAAATATAGATGGCTTCCTGCTGTCAGGGTGGTTGTTGTCTAGGTAATTAGGACGTGCAGAATTAATATTTAAGGGGTCACACAAACCTAATAGTTTTATGATGGTGCCATTGGTGAGTCGTTCCAGTTCATGTATTTTAATGCCAGTCCGCACACAGCTGGTTTGGTGGACGATGTCATGGCCAGCTAGCTCTCTAGACTTCACTTCATGCTCAACGCACGTCCAGGATGCATTGTCACTGATCATCTATTCGTGTCAAAATCACGCAGATGTGCGGCAGTATTGGTCACTCGAGGAGAACATTAACCTTACTCTAGGACAGTAGGTGTAGTGTTTGTGTCTGGTTTAGGTGATGTCCTACTCCTGTAACCCATTCCTTGTCGATTACTAGAGAGGTCTCGTCTCATTTCCTAATTATTTACGTCTGATTCCTTAACTATTTCGACCAGTGATTTACTGTGTAACTAACTGTGCTTCGTGTGTGATATTCAGAGAATGTAAATGAATTCAGTCTTTAAACATAATAAATACAAAGTACCACCGTTTGTAAAGTTCAACTAACACCAATACTACACGCTAAATTAAACTTCTTACTACTTCGAAGTGTAAAGAGCGAAAGCATTTGAGCAGCAGATTCAGGGTTACTGTATTGGCCACGGTGTGTAGACTGAGACAGTTCGTTCTCTCTGTTCACATTTAATTTCTGTAGACTTTAATCACGTACGACAGACAGTAGTATGTATTGTATCAAGAAGCAATACTAGGCAGTTTTGTTTAAAACTACAACCCAATAACATAATATGATGTATGTATAATTTTAATGACGTCAAAAGTGCTTGAAATATACAATTACAAACTATTATTAACGGAAGGAAAGAAGTGCTTACTTATTAACAACTTTAATTATTTTTCCGTACTTATTGTTAAATGTATAAAAATGCATCAATTCAAACTAAACGTCAAATTTTTGAAACTATAATTTGACATTAATTTCGAAATTTAAATATCAATTTATTAGAATGACTATTATTTTAAGTACCATCAAAATGTTGCTAACGGTAACAAAAATTTCCCTGCTATCTAAAATACGCATTTTCTGGTGTATAAAAAATCGTTTTATATTTGTCACTAAGTAAGTGAATAATATAACAAATTCGCTTTCACAAAAGTATATTTTATGAGTTCATGAATATTGCTACCGACAAGAGTCACTACGAAATACATTTTACTAGTGGCAATAAAATTATATCTATTATTACCATTATAATAATTCAACGACAAAATACTTTTTTGTCACTACAAAATCTGTTTTCAGGTCCAGATTCACCAACAAATCGCTTTGGTCACATCCAAACTCTTTTTGCCTTCTCTCAAGATATGTAACTCTAACATAACGATTCCAGAGAGCAGCTGATGTTCTGCGAACACTCTTCGGTCACAACAATATTTTTGTTGCCAGGATTTCATTAGAACGTACAGAGCAATCAGAGTGTATGTTTTGCTGTTTGATACAAAATATCAACCTGACAAATATATACAGGATGTTTCTAAATTCGACCATCAAACATCGGCAGCTAAAACACAATGAAAAATGAAGCAAAAACATATGGTACACCTAGTACCTAAACCGAATAGTACGGGAGCAATAAGCCCTTTAAAATTGAAATTTGAAACAGTTTTTTCTCGAAGAATCGGAAACCATATGCGATGAAAGGACAAACCTAGAATCGTGTTTTATATTATCGAGATCTGTGATTTCACAGCAAATGCTCGTTGTAACATTCCGCCATTATGCAAATCTCAGGGGTGACCACCCTTGTATGTCGTCAAACTTTTGCACTGTCTAGATATGGAAGTATTTGAGGACGAATATTTGGCGAGCATGACATGCATAACAGAAAAGGTCCTCTTGTTGGAAGTGTGTAGGAGACACCATTTTCGTTCACAACGATCATCAAGACAGTATGCTTATATGCGGCGGTACAGTGCAATATGTCATTCGTCTGCCACGTTGAAGTGACATGATATCTGCCAACATATGACAAACAATTACGACAGAGTATTTGATCTTGTAATGTTTAATTTAACCGTAGTGAAGACGTGTTATCCTGAGGTATGATTTACTTGATTTTATAAACACGAGGAAATGTGTCAGGATTTTACTACGTACGTGACAAACAAATAAAACCTCGTATAAACATGACAACCACCATTGTTTTTAAGGGGGGTTATCAAGAGTTCCTTGGTGTTTAAGTGTAGTTAAACGATGTTGAATGTCCTAAAGAAACCAGTTGTGTGTTTAAAACTCGGCAGGTAGGCAACTAATACAACACCCATGAAATGATGGTTGTGTATGTCAACATGACAAGTTTCCAGAAAGTGGTATTGAAAATTTTTCCTTTGATAAATACGATATTTTAGGAGTACAAACAACTATGTACGTATGTCATTTGCATCTACTACGCATGTACAGTATCTGTCAGTTATAACCTCCCTATGATAGAAACTCGACGGTGCAAAGAAATACAATATCGAAACACAGAGATCAGTGAAGTTATTGTGACTAATTTGTCAACACATACTACATTACTGTCGTTTGCCTGCAGTTTATTTTAACTACTTTAAGTACAAATAACGTAAATGACCGTGTAACTGCAGTATATTAGTCTTACAGGAGGTAAAACACGCCGGGCGTGGTTCGTATCACTTCTGTAGCAGCCTGTATTTTGACAACGAGATCCTCCTCAGATAATATTGGAGTCTCGTATACCAAGCTCTTCATAGCCCCCCATAAGTAAAATTCAATTGGTGTAAGATCTGGGGACCTTGCAGGCCATGACCTAGGGCCCACGACGGCCTATCCATTTATTTGGAAATGAGTTGTACAGGCACTCTAGTACACGTGCACCATAGTGCGGAGGTGCACCGTCATGCTGCAGCCACATATGTCGTCGAATTTAATACTGGACGTCTTCCAGCAACTCTGGCAAAACATCTTGCAAAAATACCAGGTGCCTGTCTGCATTTAAGCGAGCAGGCAACATGTATGGGCCAATTAAATGGTCACCTACAATACCACACCAAACATTAACACCAAATTGCACTTGGTGATTGGACGCGAAGGTCGCGTGAGTGTTCTCCTCAAATGTGCCTGTTACGAGAAGTCAACACAAAATCTCTTGTGAATCGCGCCTCATCGGTAAACATTACGATGCGTGGAAAACATGACTGTACTGTACATCGTTGTAGGCACCACTGCACGAATTGTAGCCGTTGTGGATAATCTTCAGCCTTCAAATGGTGCAGTTTCTGTCGGCGATATGGATGGAGCAGCTGCTCATTTACAACTCTCCACACATTCACGTGTCCAGTGCGGACTGCATGCGTCACTTGACGGGTGCTAGTAGATGGCACGTCATCAAACCTCCGCAGCACCTCTTGCTCAAAGTTATGTGTACGTACCGACCTAGGACGGCCTGCGTTTGGCCGGGACACCTGTAACATGTACAGTATTGGAACAGTGGTGTCCCAATGTACAATAATGTATGTGATTTAACATAATAATAGTACTGTGCAACTCCTGTACTCATCGTGAATGTTCCCTCTTCGCAAAGCCTCCTATAAATACATGTAAACGTAGAATAATGTGGTACACGTCTGTTCGGATACTTGTCTCTGTACATACGCACTGCTGCTCTACTATTACACTGTGCAGCTCCATACACTAGGTGCATGTCAGCCATCTCAGACCACGTGACACGATCCATTTCGTTACACAACTACGTGCGTGTCCTCACTCTGCTCACAATACTGCAGTATGTTTCGCTGAGTAAATGTCAGAACATATCACATGGAACATCAGGACAAAGACCCTCCACCTGAAGGTAGAGTGTGTTGTCTAGTGTCCTACATGGTAAGCGGTTATGACAGACAGTAAATTCATCTTCCGTGTTGTATTACCACAATTCGCCCCACCATGTTGGCATATTAGAGAAGTACTGCGGACAGCTCATAACGAGGTTGTTTGAGAGACGTGTAACGGTCTCATGAGGTGGACATGACTCAGAGCATGTGATGAATGCACATTCCATACGTTTTGTTGCGATGTTCACCCACTTTACGGCATTTATCAACAGAAATGTTTAATACCACTCTCTGGAACCTTGTCCTGTTGACATACACAACCATCATTTCATGGGTGTTGTACTAGTTGCCTACCTGCCGGGTTTTAAACACACAACCGGTTTCTTTAGGACATTCAACATTGTTTAACTACACTTAAACACCAAGGTACTCTTGATAAACCCCCTAAAAACAATGGTCGTCGTCATGTTTATACGAGGTTTTATTTGTTTGTTAAATACGTAGTAAAATCCTGACACATTTCCTCGTGTTTATATAATAAAGTAAATCATATACCTCATGATAACACGTCTTCACTACGGTTAAATTAAACATTACAAGATCAAATACTCTGTCGTAATTGTTTGTCATATGTTGTTAGATTTCGTGTCACTTCAACGTGGCGGACGAATGCCATAATGCACTGTACCGCCGCATATAAGCATACGGTCTTGATGCTAGTTGTGAACGAAAATGGTGTCTCCTACACACTTGCAACAAGAGGACCTTTTTCTGTTATGCATGTCATGCTCGCCAAATATTCGTCCTCAAATACTTCCATATCTAGACAGTGCAAAAGTTTGACGACATACAAAGGTGGTCACCCCTGAGATTTGCATAATGGCGGAATGTTACAACGAGCATTTGCTGTGGAATTACAGATCTCGATAACATAAAACACTGTTCTGGGTTTTGTCCTCTCTTCACATATGGTTTCCGATTTTTCGAGAAAAAACTGTTTCAAATTTCAATTTTAAAGGGCGTATTGCTCCCGTACTAATCGGTTTAGGTACTAGGTGTACCGTATGTTATTTACTTCATTTTTCATTGTGTTTTAGCTGCCGAAGTTTGATGGTCGAATTTAGAAACAACCTGTATAAAGTAGTGCAGCTATTATCAGGTAGCAGTAGCTGCTGATTATCCTCACAATTTATCATTGCCTTCAAAACTATTGGATCTTATAGCTAACACCCAAACTAGTGTTTAATTTGCCAGCAGCTAAACACATGTATATTTAAGCAGCGCGAAATTATGGTCGATGTGTACATCTTTCTAGCATATTTATTCTACCGTGGACTGTAATTGGTGGTTGTGGATAAAGTGAGCCTTTCTTAAACCCTGGTATCTACTTTCGTCTCAGATAATTTGTATTTTCCTTCCACTTTTTAACATAAGCAAGGGAAACTAAGTAACGACCATTGTTTAAGTTTGGTACCATCATCATAGGTTATGTCTGAGGCGACTATAAATAATATTTATTGTTTATTATTCCAAACACTGTGGTGTTCAAAAGTTCTCACTTTAACGCGAACCATTTATATTATGAATTATGCCCCTACGTACTCCGCAATTGAGACACCTATACACAGACAAAATACGTTATAAAATAACTAGACTGCTACGCTGCTCTTTTGTTACATGACCAAATTGATTGCTGAATTATTTCAGACAAAGATAGGGAATTGTGTACTTTAGCAGCGGGGAAGTGAAGATTTTTTTCAACCAAAAATATGTTGGTATAAGACATCGCATGTCATGGGCTGCAATATGGCGCCATTAATTTGGTCACACATGCAGGTAGACCGTCAGCTTTAGTCTTTTTGGTACAGTCATCTTTTACGATTTCCATGGTGAGATGACATTATATGGCATAAAATTCTCTGTTGGAGCTCATTCATTAAACAATATTCCAAATCATCCGCACAGTGCAGTGTGACTTCTAGTGTTACCGTGCGTATGTCAATCAAGTCCCACTCGCCTATGCATATTATGCAATAAATATTTTGTTGCTACTATTCTTAGATATTGCTGGTATCTGTATACTACAACAAACATGAACCTAGTTAATCTCGTAGCTTTGCACATTAGGTAATTGAATATTTCATACTACTCTCTCACAAGAATATTTCCCACATCTTTTTAAGCGAGGTGTCTTAAGGCTCGGTTTCAGTCGCCATATATTATTTTATTATTTTTCGCTTTATTGGAATTGTGAGAAGAAAAATGTTAAAATGGCGACTATACCGCTAATTCTATTTACCTTGAGCTATAAAAAGGCATGGCAATAGAGCTATAGTGGTGCACAGTTAGGTCGAAATTTGTCGGGTAAATTATGAATACAAAAAATTGCCACATACAGTGCGGGGTAATTATAAGTTAACAGCTACATCGCAAGGTCTGTACTGTAGCGAAATGTAAATAAAATTTGAGGTATAATCGCATGCTTAGCATTTTTCTTTCCAGAATTATAAAAAAAAAGCGAAAAATAATCAAATTCAATATGGTGACTGAAACCTAGCCTAACAGCTAATAGTCCCACGTATAAAATAATATTTATTTATAAGGTTTAAATAACCTTGATTATAACACAAAGATTCATTGCTGTAAATATTATTTTGTTACTTACAGATGGCTGTGTATTTCTGATCGATTTCTGGTAAGACTGCATTACGCCTAACAGTGCTACGTAATTTATTTTTTGATGTATGTTCTCCCGGTGTTGTAAACAGCTGGCTACTTCTTACGTTATATCAATGTCCATATTTTAATGAGTACATTTAAGTTTTCAAAAAATATCTTTTTTAATATTTGGTACCCTTATGCAGATTCAGATTACGTCTTAGGTAGCCCATTCAGACTATAATAATTGGTTAAATTATGCTTTACTGAGCAGGTAATGACATGCCGTATGCCGATTTGTCCCGTGACATTTCAACTATTTTACTACCAGATACCAGATAGTTATCAAGTTGTAGTTTGCTCTTATTTTTGTGTATTTTTTTTAAGTATTCGCCAATAGAAAAATAGATTCTCGTATTAGTAGAAAAATTAAGACAACATATTATAAGATTGGTATTACAGAGGAACTATAGAAGATGTTAAATCTGTATTACACACGCGCGTGTGATTGTAATTTAATACTTCATTCTACTAGTACATTTAAGCAATTAGTCAGCAGAATGAAAATGTAGGTACAAACCATAATATGAAATGCTTATGCAAATACGTGTGAATAAAAATTGTAAGTTTTCATTTAACTTAGTACTTCGTTTAATACTTCAGTGTTTCATGTATAGTTAGTGTAAATTTAATATGAAATGTTAACTACAAAATGTTTTTTACTTGCGTTTCACCCTGGTGTTTCAAAAATAAATAAGTAATATATTTATGACTCAAGTATAGAAACATTTATTATGAGGTACAGTTAATAATCACACATTATCGTTACATTAAATATTTGCAATTGTAAACGGATTATTTAAATATTATAATAATATAAAAAAGTTTTCTAGTTAGTATACTTATCGAGCCTTATACAAATAGAATAATAAACAATTTCCGCAAAAAATACTGACAGGCTTGTAAATGTACCCAACAAGTAAATCCTAAAATAATAATCTAAATGTTTCCACTGCAGTTGCTGGACACCATCACCTATGAACAACTTCTTTTTTTCGATTTCAATACGAGACATGAATTCGTTACTAAACTTATGAATTATTCCAATTTCCGTGATCAGCAAAGACATTGAATTAACTTCATTCAAAAATGGAAAGTTCTCTCGTACTGGCATGGCAAACAAAAGACTCATAATAGATTCATCCATAATATGAAACAGTGGATGGTTATCTTTAATGTTTTCGGCGCGGGTTGCTAGATACAGAGCATCGTTTCTCTCTGTAATTGTGCTGAATTTTTTGTCATTCCTGACCATCTCAATCGCATCATCTGCTGTCTCTACAACTACAAGTTTTTCAAAAAATATCTCTGTACTGGAGTAAGTATCATCCATCGCGTTCATCAGCACATCGCCGCTGTACTGAACGTCATCATTCTGACGTAAGGAGACAACTATATTCAGGTCACTCGTCAACAACTCATCCAGGGTATCCATTTCTTTGTCGTACTGAGGAACCATCATGTAACTATGGAATGAACCAGTGTAAGCATTATTAAATATTATATTAAATATAGTTAATGACATAAAAAATATTCGGAGTGAGCTAGTTCTGGGATTACAAAATATTGATCCAGTCAACAATGTGCGGTACAACTCGAGGCACACTAATTTTCGGGTGTAGGCAGTGTCTAGGAATGTCATTAAAAGTCTACAAATAACGAACACCACAATATTGAAGGAGAAGTATGCTTTCCACGTTGCTGAAGAGAAAGGCAATATGGCATTCATCCATCGAGGAAGTTTTTCTGCAGCCGGTACCACAAACACAATACGACTTATCATAAAAGGATAGGAATACTTCATCAGTTGCTCTGGGCCACTTATCATGTCTACATACATGAATGTGTCGTATTGTTTTCCATATCGATCAGAAACACACCACTGGGTCAAGTCTTTGGAATGTCTACTTAAGTCATCCATTAATGTAAAATTATACTTCTGTGTTAACACCGTGAATATATCATAGTACATTCCAAAGTATACAGCAACACCATTGCTTGAAATTTCTTTGTACACAAATGGAGGATATTGTGGTATTTTGACTGTTATCGGAAAACCTTGTGCGTCACGTAATTTTTCTTGATAAAAAGAGTTACCACTGTCAAAAGTTTTCAATGATCTTTGTGAAAATATGCCGCCTTGTTTGAGTGGGTTGAAACTTATTATCTGTACATCTTCAAAGTCCGATTCAATTAATGACACATCTGGCTTGTAAGAGAAAATGAACACGCTGTGAATTATTTCCAGTTTTGTCCAGTACATTCTTAGAATACCTTCGATCTTTTCAATAGAACCGGACTGCTGAGTGGTTAACACGAGCAGAAAAAAGGCCTTGCAATCCCAGTTTATTGAATGTGAAAGTTCATCAGCGGATTCCATGAAGAAGTTGCCATCAATACTGTCTGAAATAAAGACGAATGTCTTTGTTCCACTGGTGATATTATATTCACTTTGGCTCATGTTAGTTGATACAATTTGTTGCATTGTGTAAATGGAACACGATGTAGATTCCTGAAGGTTTCTAATAACTCTGTTTACTATGTCTCCATACATGCTGTTTGTTTTAATTATGACAGATCTCAAATTATGCTCACAGAAATTATTTATCACTGTCCTTACTGCTTTATCTATAACTGCTTTAAATGGCTGCACTTTTCGTTTAAGATGAGGTACTTGTTTACTGACGATTGCTTGCAGAGTAAACAATAAAATAATTGTTAGTCTTGAATTCTTGGCTATAGTTTTCATTGTAGCACTTTGCTGAGAAACGTTCCTGAAAAAATTAAATAATATCTGTTACGTAAAATGGCAGTTTATTTTTCATCAAATAAATTTTCAAAATATTTGCATTGGTGATAGTAATAATCCATTTGCGAAGAATGTATAAACTAAATTAGTTGAAAGTGTGGCCGTTTCATTTGACGGAAGATTATTTTAAAACATACATTTAAGAGTGTGATTGCATACTGAATGTATTCGTGTTTCTTAAGACGTCGTTACTCAAAGAGTTGCAGATTTTGGAAAAGACTTATGTGATATTAGACCCGTAAACCCAGAATCTCCTAATATAAGATAACTTTTACAACAACGTAGTAATGCAGGCTAGTAAAAAACTGGGAATAACTACTCTAGTGTTAATAATAATTTATGTTCGTATTTAAAATCATTAAACATATCACACCAAGCATTGGCCCACACGAGTACATTCGTTGGCAACTTTTTTTTTACAGAAATTAGTAATGAAATGCAAGAATTTATTTTCAAATTCGCGGTTCTCAAAACTTTAAATCCTTGCATGAGAAGAACATTATTAGGAACTTCAAGCAAAATTTTAATGTTAACAAAATATATTGCATTGATATGATATTTCATATGTATCATCCTTACTCTACTATTCCGTAAAATTTCATTACATATAAATGCTTGTTTCCTCCAACATTTCCACACAAATATTACCAGATTATCACAGTTTAACAGACATGTTTTATAAAGGCCAGACACTTAGTTTTAGATAAGCTGCATTTAAAAATAGGTTAGAAATATTTTTGTTGTATTTCGACAAAAAAATCAAAGAAATCATGGTTCAAATCGAATATTGATAGCATCCATAAAACATTTCTCTGATTGCCAATTTGTAACAGACCACTGTGAATGAAATTGCTATTTTCCTCGTATTTTATTAAATAATTAATGTGAAACCGTAATTTCGAAGAGAATCATTACTAAAACTGATCGCGCTCGTGTGTGTGCGTGTATATATATATATATATATATATATATAGACACACACACTTACACACACAACAGACAAGATGTCCAGACACAAACTCATAATAAGCTTACTATGATATTACGTGAATCCTGGGCTAAATCTGAGACGAGAATGTTGGTGGCAAAATATTGTACCACGGCATTTTACGTGCACGATGTGGCTACACTGCACGGAAATAGTCCCCTTTTGCGCTACACTTTCAGGAATTATTATATGTCCTGTAACCGTAATATGCAGATCAGAACAGTAGTAGCAAGAGAAGTAGGACAACTATAGAGCGCAAGAGTGTACTAACTACACTGATTATGTTGCCACATTGTGCATATTAAATGTAGTCGTACAACATTTTGACGCTTATATTTTCGTCTCATTTTTAGCCGAAGATACCTTGGTGTGCTTTACATAGGTTAGTTTGTTAACATGTATATGTTAATTTTTTCCTAAACTTGGTAAAATAAACTACTGTAAATTAAAGGGACAGCCATGAAATATTTTTTTATTTGATACATGAATGTACGAAAATGTACAAATGTTTGGATAAATTAAGCCAACTACTTGCTCTCATACAAGCAGCCAATAACATAAAAATTCAGAAACACTTTTTTCTTTGATTTTGTGTAATACCGTATGACGAAATAAATCACGTGTCATGTATCGAGAACCAATGAAACTATTCTTACAAACTTTTGGCGCGTTACTTATATTAAAATACGTTATTTTTATCAGATGTGGTCTTAGTGTTTAAAACGACTATTGTCAAAGTTACATCAGTAAAGTGATCTTTGACGATTATTGCAATGGGTTCACGTTGTAAATACAATTTTTTTTCAAGCGCCATTGTGGGCAAATGTTGCCGTACTCCAGAAAAAATCCATAATAAAACAAAAAAAAAACAAAGGAAGGAAAGCCATTAAGCTTTAGTCAACATATATAAAACGTAGACATATTTCCTAAAAGGAATGTAGTCATATCCCAGAAGAATACACAAGGACAAGAACTGATTTAAAACCACACAAAATAATTACTAAATAGAGTATAGTCGACTGGAGAAAAAGAACCAAAAAATAAAATAAATAAAAAATAAAAACCAACAAAAATAGGGTGTGTGAAAAACGCACCAAATAGATGAACGACGACAATACAAATAAGAAGAGACACGAATGGATGTGAAAACAGGTAAGACACAACACAGACAAAAAACAGACGAAACAAGAATTCAATAGCATATAACTTTCTTCAAAGTAGGTGCAAATTACCCCGAAAGTTAAGATCGTTTACATAATATAAAAATTTTAAATTATAAAATTGATTTAGTCGTACGAACCACAAAATATACTAAACAAAAGTCAACTTGCTAAGACTTTTGCAAGTAACCAGTTTATTAATAAATTGGGGAAATTTTTTCTCACACGTTTTTCTATCATAAAGATATATTTTCAAAATTTTACACAATGATGAATTAAATATATACAATAGTCAAGCCAGATTCGTATGCATTATATGTGTACCAATTTTGATGAATTGACAGAAAAAAATATCCTAAGATTTAATATATTACTATACTAAAAATATAAAGAATACCATCATTTAGAAAATATGAAGACGAGACGGGATCAACCTAATACACAAAAGTCAAGTTAGATTTGTATGTAGTATATGTGTACGGTTCTTTAAATATCTACTTGATCGAAAACTTTTAAAATGGCCGCCATATTGAAACTACGAACATATAATCTTATAAGTTTGCGTTTTCCTTCGGAAGGTAGGCTAAAAGTGGTAGGCTTCTCAAGACTGTGACATCTGGAAAAACAAGTGTCTTGTATGGGAAAAATGCCTACATGAAGCCATCCAATGACAGTGCAGCTGCCTCCTGATTGGTCGCGCAGTTTGCAATGGGCTTACATGCACTGAGATGTGGATCAGGTCTGTTGTTTTGCTAACATATGGTTTGGAAAAATATAATCTGCAATGGTTAACTGTCTCTATTTAAATGAAGATTATTTTTTTATGAATCGAATCCAGATATTTTTTATTTGAATACTTCGTTGGCTGATGAAATTACCATTGCTGATGATAAAAGCCGATTCTTTCATTTTCCTTTTTGTCGAGTTTACCCCAAGTTTTATTGGTGTAGCATCTTCCCACAATATTCTATGACTGTTATCTCATACATGTGCGACTAGGTTAGATTTTTTAGTTTCACCTTTCTTGATATTGTTTCAGTGTTCTGTTTAACCGTGTTGTGATGCCTGCCAGTTCCCCAATGTACACACTTCTACATTCACAAGGGATATGGTATAAGATTTTTGTTTTTCTGTAACTCGTTTTACAATAGTCACCATGTTTATGACATTGGACGCAGACAGAAAAGCTGTTTGTAGTGATTACTTATAACCTAGTCAACTTATTTTATCAGAGATCCCTTGCACACATGGAATTTCGAATATGCCTGTTGGTTTTTCTGTTGATCCCTGTAAACTGAATTGGACATTATTGTTGTTCACGTATTTGTCTACGGAACCAACAACATAGCCAATTGCCAATAATTTTTTAATGTGGTTTGCCACACCAGTTTTGAGATTTTGTCACCGAATAATTTATCTGCCCTGTTTTTCAAAGTGTTTATTATGCCGGTTTTCGTATTTTTGGAGTGACTGGAATTTCAACGAAGTATTGTCCGGTATGAGTGGGATTTCTATATACTTTTGTAGATATTATGTTGTTTTTTCTGGACACCAAAAAACCAAGAAAGGGGATGCTCGCGCTGTTTTCAGTTTCATATGTGAATGAGTGAAGAGATTTCGGTCAGCACTTAACATCGAGGTCTTTAGCACTGGTGAGGGGTGACATAAGGTGAGTATGGAGCGGCACCGGAATGAATGGGCAGGGAAAACGGGAGATCTCAGAAAAAACCCGCCCACCAACGGCATTGGCCGGCACGATTTCCACATGCGAAAATCCGGATCACCTTGGGGTTATGCGAGAGGTCTGACCCCTCGGCCACCGTGTTCCCCAGTATCAAACGTAAATTGTATTGATGGTCTGAGAGAATTTGGGAAAACTGCAAATGCGGTCAGATTGTCAGGGCCGTATTTCAGATGAGAAAAGTATCCTCAAAATATCGTATCCATACATTAGGTTGGATGTTGATTTTGTTCAGTGCTTCTTCTTCAAAGTGCTCCATGGAAATGTCGGCCATGAAGGGCGAGAGTGACGAGCCCATTGCCTTACCACCTGTTTACTTGTAAAATTGATCTTTGAACTGGATGTAGGTCATGTTTGCACATAAGGTAACTAGTTCCATGATAGATACAATAGGTAGTGATGTCCGCTCCTTAAAAGTGCGATCTATTTCCAGTCTGGATTCAAAGACCTGGTGTGTTTCAGGTAAAGGATTATAGCTGAAAAGGCTTTGCTCATTGAAGATCACCAAGATGTAGTTCGGTGCTACGTCAAATGTCTGTGCTATGAAAATGAAATGGCAAGAGTCTCTAAGGATGTAATGTGACCCACGAGTGGTTCAACCATTTTAGTATGAATTTGGAGAGTTTTTGACATGAAAAACTGCAAGAGCTGGTACAGGGCGCAAAGGGATGTCGTGTTTATGAATTTTCGAAAGACCAAATATGTTAGGTGGTTTGCTGCTGTGCGATGTAAGTGTTCTTCTCGTTCTGTCTAAAATATAGTCTCTGTGTTTTTTAGTGTTTCGTTGGTGTTAAAATTTTTTGTCTGTACTTCATGGTTTTTGTATCATCTTTCTCCAGTCGACTATATTCCAAACAGGAATTAATTTTGTGTTATTCTGATTTGATTTTTGGCCTTGTGTCGTCTTCTGGCTTATGACTACAATCCTTTTAGGAATCATCTGTATGTATTATGCAGCTTACTGGCTTTTCTTCCTTTTTTGTTTTTTGTTTCATTGTGGAATTATCTGCAATACAACATTCGCCCGCAATGGTATATGTAAAATAAATTATGTTTATGCAGCAGTAAAATTATTTACAGTTAATGCACCCTGATTATTGTAATGTTTGACTTGTTATTACCAAATGTTGTCAACAGAACCCAAGCTCTGCTGTCTTATTGCTTGCACGAAGGAAAATATTAATACGGTTTTGGAGTACCGGAAACATTTTGTTATAAAATAAGTGTTTATTTGCCATAACTTTCTAGTTAAAAACCTCTAGCTGTGTTAACAGTAATCTTCAATGTAAGCTCTTTAGAACGTCACCGAAGTTTTTTTCTATGGTAGAGAAAACAGTGATCATTTAACTATTACGTCAATTTCATAATTTTCGGCAATGTAAAATGTAGTAGATAATAAAAATAAACTTATTGTGACATTTCACTGACTATGTGTTATTCCGACCGTATTATACTTTGTGTGAATGGTTGGCGACGATAGTATTTTTAAGAGTTATTTCGGTATTTTACAACACTCTGTTGTGCTAAAAACAATCCGTAAAACAATCGAAACCACGTTCTAACTAAGCAAACTTCTGAATAATCTAAACACTGTAGCAATCATTCGTACACATTTTAGATTGTAGTCTACACTTAATTGTAGCAAACAGAGGACAGAATAACAAAGTACATTTTTAAAACTCTTAAGTTGGAAAACTTTAAATATTGAAATAATATCAGTTCTAACTGCAAAACTTATATTAATAATTCGAAAAATACATTTAATGATTTGTTTAAGGGCCTGCACAATAACATACATTACAAATACTATAAACAACTGCTTGTTATCACAATACTGCTGAATGAATACGAAAAAAATATTAAAATATAATTAGAACCTAAAGAAAATTAAAGAAATCATTATTAAAGAAGATTGTCAGATGACAGTTGAAACACAAAATATTGTAAATATTCGTAATTGTGGTTGGAAATGAAACATGAAGTTTTTGAAGAAGAATAAGAACAAGAAAATGAAGAGACTTCCCAGAATGCCTTAGGTTCTGTACGGCTCTCAGTTAGCTTTGAAGAGTATAATATTTAGAGTATATATTTAATTATTATTAGCCTACTCTATTTAAAAATTATTTTCACTAATTCTTAATGCCGTACCGTCCACTGACTACTCACCCTTGCTATTCGCTCATTCACTGTGAAACACCGAACAGAAATGGCTACAGTCATAACAATTGAACAGCTAAGAAGAAACACTATCGACTTAAACTATTATGTGGCGGTCTCGCATTTACCCCACTGCGAGTAAAAGAGATTATTTCAACGCGTATCAGATAACGTTTTTCCATTACGTATAAAGCAACCGCGCAAGATAACAGAATATAATGTTACTTTTCCATTCATTTTAACTCACACGTACCAATCAAAATACAAACCGTAAATTGTAACATGTTCGTGCTGGAAATTATTTTGCTCCGGAAAAGGGGGTAATTTTAAATAGAGTATTAGGTTTGTTACGTAAAGACGTATTCTACTTTCGTCTGCTTTATATTGATTGTGTTATCTAGTATAAAATCACAGAAAACATACAGACATGAAAGTGAACATATATTCCAGTTACCTGGGGGTGGGTTCGGTTACGCTTGTAAAAGTGACGATAAGTGTTCGCCTTGTTGTGATATCGAAGGCATTGGTAACTTAACCAGTTAAAGTTATGCTGTAACTATTATCATTCGAAGTCTTTGACGATTGTAAAAAAAAAAAAAAAATTTAACAGTAACTGTTGTGATGAATAACATAACTACCACAACTACCAGTATTAGTGACCCTTAACAATAAACAGTTTGAATGTTTTGGTGTTACAATACGGCAATTGGCATAAAAGTCTTTCAACTATGTCATAACATCACTCTCTCTACAATATTCCCACACGCATAAATAGTTTCAGCTTTTCCACCGTCAAGGGATATTGTATTCAGAAAAACACTCAGATTTTGTACCATAATAAATACATACTGTGTGCCAATTACAACTAAATTATGCCCACAGATACATATATATATATATATATATATATATATATATATATATATATATATATATATATATATATATATATGTAAGGCAATGCATACGTAAATTAATACATAAGGATGCACAATATAGTAAGCATATATGTTATAAAAGGAAAGTATGCTAAGGATTTCAGCTGGAGCAAGTTTGTATGGGTAAGATTACGAGTACGTAAACTAGTACATTTGTCACTGTGAACAATGTCAATCTTTTTTGAACGCTTTCCTTAGATAAGGTATACTTTTGAGATCTTGCTTCTGTCTGTACGCATGTCGGTATGGCTGTTATGAATATGTATATATTTGTCACCTACAAATAACTTCAGTCCGCACGTACACATGGAACGGTGATTTCAAAAACAAGCGAAGTCCAGAAATAAAGATGTTTCAAGAGAAAGAACGAAACCTAAAACGGTGATCAGCTGGCTTCTAATGCAGCAACAATATAAAAAATGTGGTATTACATCAATCAATAAATCGCAGGGGATACTACAATTGGCAGTAATAATACCAATTTTGATAAAAGTGTGGACTTGGGTAGTTTCTGAAATCACCGTTTCAGTTAGCCATTGGACTTCACGTAAACAGAGCCAGGAACAAATGTTGGTACTAATAATTTGCGTCAGCTGCCGCTATGACATCACTGAAAAGCGAAAGAGTCGTAACGAGGTAAATCTGGAACTAGTTGCTGTAGTTCGGAAACATTTCAATAATTAAAGAACTACACCACAAATTGTTATATGGTCTTAGAAAAATAAACACTCTAATCACATTATTCCAGTTCATCAAACTACATTACAAAACACCACGATGTCCATAAGAAAAGTTCAATCCACATAATGTAAGTAATAATTTGCTGTACATAACATAACTGAATTTCAATACATCATTATTTTTTTTATTTGCACTGCCAAAAGAAAAAAAAAAGAAAAACTTAGCTACCCGACTGTTGTTTTTTTAAAGCGCATTGTTTTATAGTAGAGTTTTTAATTTAATATTAGTCCAGATAGTGCTTAGCACTAATTAGGTTATTTTATTTTGCAGGTACACAAACTTTCACGTGAGACTTTCTTGCCTAGGTTATTCCCCTACCTTCATGTACCTTCCCCTGTGCCTTACCCTGTACTTTTACTACAAGGCTGCAAAACTTTGAAACGTAACATTAAGTCAGTCAAAATTTTAGGTTGCTTCAATTATTTTGCCACGACTGTACGTTTTGAGTATCGTGATCTAACTGCGTGTCAATTACCTGGAGTTGATTACTATTTATTATTGTTTACTGGTCTCTTCCGATCGTCTATTTTAACTCCGAGCAATGATTAAGTTCATATTAAAAAGGTAATTCAGATGCCCGGCAGGAAAATATACTTGTTGCCTCTCCTGTTCACTTGTCAAGCGAGCAACGTGACTCATCTGGCAGCTGTCTATACCACTGATTGATTGTCCCGAGTCTAGTGATGCGTCAGTAATCGAAGTCACGTCTTCAGTTATATACACTGTAGTTACTCTGACTATTCACTGAGAAAACAATCTGTAACTTAAGTTCCTCTAACGAATCACAAGATAGCAAGCCGCCTTTATGTCAGTGTTAAACATTGACACGCCAAGTGCACACTCACATTTTTTCCCACAGATAGCTGCTCAAGTTCGAGGACCTACCCAACTATAACTGAAACCTCGCCGGCAAACTAGACGCCTATCTGTTCAAACGCACCAGCCAATCGCTTTGCTTCAGCGCCGTCCACGACAGAACTATTACTTCTCTGTAACAAGTGGAGTCATTTATTACACTAATAAACATTTCTCACTTACAATTTCAAGCAGTGAGCTCACGTTTTCAAACTCAGTGAGTAATGTAATAATCTACAAATTTAATACACTTATACTAAATATATAGTGGCATCTAACGTATTTAGGAATTATTATTTTAACATTGTATTTCTTTTAATTTCTTACCCTGCTGGACGTAGAGGTTAGGGTGCTCGCCTACCATAATAATCCTAGTGTTATTTCCGACAAGGTAGACCCGGATTTATCTACGTAGGAATATATGCTGGATAAATCCGTTGGTCGGCTGGTTTTTTCGGGGAAATCCCATTCAATGCGCTCTTTCAATCCGGCATCGATACTCACGTCATAATTCCCCTGGCCATCGATAAAAACCTGGCTTTTAACTGTGCCGCCGACCACGAGATTCAAATGCGTTGCGGTCTGTTCGTAAATACTGTTTACTTAACTATTACACAAATACTCAGTTTGCCAATGTACGAAAATAAAACACACTATGAAAAATCTATGTCAAGACACCTTGCTCACTAAAACCACTGTTTCTAAGCTTTCCAACAAAGCTATAAGCGCACTTTTCAGAATGTCATACTTCAACGTGTACTAATTGAACACACTTATGTGAAACTCAGATTGAAATGTGCACTGAGCTATGTTACAGACTTTCGATAGTTAAAATTATACGTTCACATCTTAAGGGCGTTCAAGCGAGGAAAAATCATAATTTAATTTTTGTTTAAAATAGCGTTAGATTCGTAGACACTATTTGAGAGTACATTTTCCTCTTACGAAAAAAATGTAGCTCTGCCAGTTTTTCCATAATGTCAGTTCAAAGTCAAAATTTGCTTATTTTTACTTCTTGCGAAACTTGAAAACCAATAAACATAATGAAATGAAAAAAAAACCACATAAAACTACATACCACACTGTACAGCTTGAAACATATAGAAACCCTTTACATAGACATTTTGTATTTAAAAAAATGTTTTAAAAGTAACAAAAAATTAGCAAATTTTAGAAACTTTTTTAAGTATAATTTTTTTTGTCAAGGGTTTCCGTATGCTTCAAGCCGTAGACCGTGGCATGTAGTTTTGATGTGATTTTTTCCATTTCATTATGTTTACTGTTTTCAAGTTTTGCATGAAGTAAAAAAATTGCACATTTTGACCTTGAACTGACGTTATGGAAAAACTGGCAGAGCTAAATTTTTTTCGTAAGAGGAAATTGTACTCTCAAGTAATGTCTATAAAACTAACCCTATTTTATACTAATATAAAATTACGATTTTTCCCCACTTGAACACCCTTAAAGTCTTGCAATAAAAATTAATCTGCGGGAATGATGAACACTAGTTCAGCACTTGGCTCTTATTGACGATACGACATTAGATTCGTGCTCCAAAGCCGACCTTATGTCTCCGTCGATTCTGAGCCTCTAACACGCAGGTAGGCGGCGTACTTAAGGCTCGGTTTCAGTCGTCATATTAAATTGTTTTGTTTTTTTTTTTTTTTATTTTTCGCTCCTATGAAATTCGGAGAAGAAAAATGTGAAATTTCTTATTACAATATCAATTTTATTTACCTTGCGCTACAATAATATCATCGCAGTTGAACTTTTAACGTATATTATAGTCGCAGTCAGTCGAGCAATTTTTTTATGTTCTTAATTTATATGACTGATTGCAGGTTAAATATACGTTAAAAGTTTAACTGCGATGTTTTTACTGTAGTGTAAGATAAATATAATTGATATTATAATGGCGATTTTGACATTTTCTCCTCAGAGCTTCATAAAAGCAAAAATAAAATAATTCAATATGGCGACTAATTCCGAGCCTTAAGCGCTGACAAAACCTCTTCACTTCACTTCATTTCTTTTCCCAGCAGGAAACTCATTGACCATCCTTGTCAGCTACCTCCATATGCCAGTCGATATACAATAATACGACTGCTAAAGCCCTTTTTTAGCTGTTCCCTAATATCAAACAATGCTCGCTCTACACATGACCTGTTATCACATGATTAGAGATAACGGTTTATCGCGGGAAAACTTGACTGTTTACTGGGTTTAAACGTACGTTTAGCTTACCAGAAGATTACAGGCTTTCACTTGGTTTGCGGAGATGTTGCTCTACTTGACTTAGGACCGGTTTCACCAACCAAGTTCAAGCGATTTAATCTAGATGAATCGGCACTTAATCTCGATTATACATGTTTTGGGTTTCACCAAGCAGTTAAACTCGATTTTCTCGTCTTAAGCGAGATTAAATTTAACTGCTCGATTTTGGTCGGGTGACGTCACTAATCTCGCTTAAGTTGATAATAAAATGGCGCGTGCACTGTATAAATTTGGTATTTGAAGACAATGCAGACGATGAAGACTTTATTCCTGTGTATCTGCCTCGTCGGATTAGAGAAAGAAATCATTATTTTGATGAGTATGATGATACAGACTTCCAAATACATTTCCGCTTGTCAAAACAATTGGTCCATTCACTTTTATTGATATACATACATTGAGAGTCCAGAAGTTAGAGTGGTCTAGAGGAGCCGACCTCCCGTGGCTCAGTTGGTGGCGTTTTCAAGGGTATGTTGGCACAAAACATTTTCGCGACATACCATCATCTCTACACATGATCTGTGTGTATGGTTTGTATACCCATAAGGACCCGCAGCTGTCTACTTGCTGGGACTTCATGAGAGCTCATCAAAAGCACAACGTAAAATAAAACTGTTAAGTCACCTTCATATTCATACACGAACTTAAAGTACTGAACACCACAAGCTCAAGTTCATGACTAGGCTGCCCCTCACATTTTTACTCGCAAATAATAAACATGTATGATTAACCCTGTGACGATTACGTAACGTTTTGAGCACGCTGTAGTTTAGCGAAGTATACTTCGTAATAGTTATCTGTACCCTTCCTTTAATATTCATGTTCTTACCTACGCTGTATAAGTTTTTGTGTGCCATTAAAATTATTTAATATTTAAATTTCTTGAAAACTACATACAGTCTTTCTATACAGCACAGCGTTATCTGAGATTAATATTCATATAACATGTATAGGCCTAATATATGTTACTTAATCTGAACATTTCCTGTCCTGTGCCATAGGTAATGACATAAATTGTACTTATGAGAAACATAGAACTGCTCATATAAGCCTACGTGCTTGTTTTTAACACAACTGCTCATACATCAGATTAATGAATATTCCTAATCTTAATTTACTGCACATACAAGTGGCTGAACACAAAATTATTACTAGCATCAAACTAAATAAACAAGTAGATTCTGTATAACTAACCAGCCTGCTTTCTTTTAGTGTTATTTTTGATAACATAAATGTTTGCTGGTGAGCACTGGAGAGGGTAAATGACCCTAGTAGCAAATACAATAAATTTCCAGTTGGCAGAAGCGGCCAATGTTCGCTAGTATGATCGTCCAGTCTTGCTGGAATGGTTTCTAATCAGGCCATGCCAGTAAATATGTTAGTTAAATTGAAATAATTTTAATGTGGGAAACTTAGTTTAAAATACTGACATATTGAATATACGGTCCACAAACAGACTTATCAATCTGAGTATAATAAAAATGTTTGTGGTACACTTGTGGTTAACGTGTGGGATGATTTCATTATGCATCATGTATGCCACATGTGGCCACGGGTGCATTCCGAATGTATACTGTCAGTTGCTTTTCACGATCAGATTTGCACAAGTTGATGTTTGCTATTTGGGAAAATCTTACCAGAAGAGCTAATGTTGTTCGTTTCAATTTTTTTACTCATCCTAGATTTTCGAGACAACATATTTAACATAAATGCCTCTAAAAGTAGTAGGGTAAAAACCTAAAAGAACTGACGAAATCAAACGGTACCTTTAAATTTTGTGCAAAATATTTCATAATTTTACAACCCTTTTAGACTGTGCTTAAATAATTTGTAGTGATTAAACATGAAATGTGTTTTAAAGTTGTATTCCCATAAATAAGTTAGCACTATACCAATTAGTTATTTTATATTTGTGCAAACATTGTTTGTCATTTATACATCAGGTAACATGTCATTTACCCAAATAAAAAAGTGTAGGCCTCATGGATCTTGCATAATCACTCGTTAGTCACAAATAGAAGTTACGGTGTACCCAAAATTAAAAATATAATTTAAATGCAGAAAAAAGATAGGCTTATTTCATAAGGCTATGACTTACTTCAAGACACTTTTGAGATTACAATACAATTTTTTCAATTTATAAAAATTAAAAAAAATCTGCATACATTGTAATTGTCACTGTTACTGAAATCTTGAAAATTAACTGTTCGTAATGATGTCATAAAATTTGCTGGTAGATTGACTTTCAGTTCCTGCTATTTTAATTTCATACGGTAATTACGATTTTATATATTGACTAACACTGCTACGAGCATTTGATGGTTTTGAGGAGTGATTTTACTAAAACTATTGGGCCTATTGGGAAAATTACCCATCATGTGAATTGCAAAATTTGAACCGTGTTTGGCACCAATATGGAAAAATTATTTTCTACGGGTCCAACGCACTAATGAGAAAACTATACGAATACTTTTAACTGAATTATATGGAACATTAATGCAGAGCTATAAACGAAAAAAAAGTAAAGTTAAATTAAAATAGGGCAGCGATGGAAAGCATAAGTAAGGGAAATGGAGTGCCACAAAAACCCAAATGTTAAGGCCATACTCAATAATTTCTACTTCTATTACGATAATAACTTTTTTCCTAAACGAGAGTAAATATCGAAAAAAAAAAAAACTGTTGAACAGTTTTTCAATATCTGCTCTCGTTATGGAATTAGAAAATAATTATCGTAAAAGTACTATAAATGATGGCTAATGGCCTCAACACAAGCAATCTCTCTGACAATATGACCCAGCTTGTCATCGTGTGAAGTGAGCAGGCAGATAGTCACTTGTCTACCACTGTGGTTACCATAAGGGTTTCTTACATATGTGCAGTGATGATAAAGTGGATGAGGAGCAGCATCAACAGCAGCAAGGTAAATAGGTCAATTTTTAAAAATTTCACACTAATTTCCCTAACAACCGTTGCGTATGTTGTCGTTTTCATAAAACCTGTCTGGATAAAATTTACCAAGGGTTACTAACTTCGTTAAGCCAAACCGCTTAAAAAGGTGACTTATTACGTTCGCGTACGTAAACTTATACCCTATCCATCAACTTAACCGTTACACCCTATTCGGAAACACGACGTGAATTAATTAAAGTTTATTTTAAGCGAAATATCATTACGTCAAATTCTTTTTACAACATTATTTGTGTAATTTATATTTAAAATTGAAAACATTGTCAAATAAACGACAGTTGTCACCTGCACTCATGCTCATTTCTTTTGCCTGCAAATGTATGTTCTCCATATCTGCTGCAAACATGTAAATTTCCATTACATATAACTTCATGGAAAGAAAGTATATTTCCATATCAGTAACTATAACTTCTTGACAGGAATCTTTGTAGTAGAAACTGGTACGTACGTTGACAACCTAACTTTTAATAGCACAATTAAATCAACCAATCAACGTAATTAAAACATGGACGTGTTGCCTTTTGTTCAAATTGTTTTAATTCTATATATTTTAGTAGGCTTGTCTAGATATAGTGCTTATAAGTGATTGGAGAGTTGAAATAAAAGAAAGAAAAACACAAATTTTACTTGAAATATCGTTGTGCAATTGCGATAAGCTACAGTCTTAAATGATTTATATTTATAGAAATTTATTCTGCAGTTAGTATTTGTACCAGCAATTGAAAGAAAAACGTTTTGTTAAATGAGTTGCTTTAATCGTGGGTACATTCAAATTTCTAGCATTAATACAAAAATTATTTTGTTCATAGAATAAACAGTATAATATAGCGTCATGTTAAATGTTAATGTCACAAAATTGGGTCATAATTTTGTTGAGTGCCAAGTACTGCTTAGAGAGTTCACACAGACTGACATACACAGACAGGAGCGCGATCTCACTAGCCTGTCTTTTGCAGAGGAAAGTGGGACACAACGTTAAATACTGTATCACGTAAGATATCCTCTAATATAGAATACTTTATTCTAATATGTTTTGCTGACAGTCAAATTTATGGATTTGCACTAGAAACCTAATAATATTCGCAGAAAATAATATGTATGCGTTATTTGTCAGGGCATATATTTTTACTGGTGAGTATACAATTAAAATTACTATAAATATTTAGGTATGCGTGATATATTTGTCTGTCTCGTTGACTTGTAAGTTTCGAAACAGATCACGTGAGTACTGTTATAAAGTTGTGGCCAATATCAATACCATGCTCGCCACATCGCCGTATATATCAACTATGGTAACGCAAAGACGTTATAAAAGAACTGTACTGTTACGCTGCTCTTTTGTTACAGGCGGAGATAGAGGAATAGTGTACTTTGGTAGGGGTGGAAGTAACGATATTTTCAACAAAAACTTTGGTATGGCACATTGGATGCAATGGGCTGCAGTATGACGCCGTTCAATTTGGTAACACGTAGACCGTTATCATTGGTCTTGCACGCCTTAGGGTGACGCTTTGTCCCCAACTCGACACTAGGCACTTGTTAAATTGCCGTTCTACCAGCGCTTGAAATGCATTGCATTGAGTTGCCATTGTTTCTTAATTTGATGCGTTACAATTGTATTCCTACAAAAACACACTTCAAACAGCGTACCGTGTTAATTTAAAAATATTCCGCGCTTATTAGATGGTGGAGAACCGCACATAGTGGAGCAGTGGTACAACAGTTGCCTACCATTCGGCAGAACCCGGGTTCGATCCCCGGCTCCAGCCATATTGATCTCGGTTTTCCAGGGTTTTCAGAAATCACTACAGGTGAATGACGGGAAGGCTCCTTAAAACAGGCCCTGGCCGAACTTTACCTGCTTTCTCTCCGTGTTCCTGTTTCAAAGCCTAGTACTGTTCAAGGACACGTAAAAGTGTCAAGAACATAGTTTAAAAAATATTAATTTTCGGGTTTTCCAAAGGGCTACAAATAACTTTTTAAGGACGGTGAATATGGGATAGTACTACTTCATCCGAGAAAAAAAAACAGAGGTAGGAACGTGCTTTGAACTGTAAACCATATTTACAACTAACATATCGATATCACATTCACCATTTAATGTCCTACTGGGAAATGAATAATACTAATCACTACATACAAGTTAAGCGGTTTGCGGAGAGCGTCATCAATAATCTCGCTGTGCTGTAAAAATATTTTAGTGGAAATTGCAAGGTATTTCTTTGTTGTTTTAAATGTACGAAAAATCACGCAGTGAAATTATTTATTTGTCAAAGTACAATAGTTTTCATTGTAAAAAAAAAACTTCGGAAAAAGTTGTAGTCCACCAAAATAATAGGTTTATTGGTAATTATGTAGCACTACACAAACCACGTTTTCTGGAATATGTTTCTTTGGAATAAATTAAGTATTCATATTAATCGTGTATTTCCTAATTAAGGAAGCTACGTTATGTAAACGTACATAATTCAAGTGATGCAGGGGTAAGTTGCACATATCTAAGTGCAAGGTTACATGTTTGAATCATGGTGCGTCCGCAAGAAATATAGTATCAGAATAAATAAATGTGAAATTTATGCATGATAAAAATTTATTTAATGAATTATGTTTAGTGTCATTATTACAATAAAATAGATATTTAAAATTTTATGTTTCTTTATTGCAAATATCAATGCAAGTTTATACCTTGTAAATTTATAAGCATGCGGTGAAGGATTTTCCTAGTAATAGTACAAACATTTTTTTTAGGGTGTGCACGTGATTTGGTAATGCAGACATTACGTCATCGTGTTGTTCAAGGTCGGAGGAGGGATGGCGACTGCGCATGCGCCAGTGATGAGAGTGTTGGTTCTTATGTGGGCGGCGCGCGGCCGGCCGGCGCACTCGCTGCTCAGCTGTTGGCAGAAGTGTGTGAAGTTCACAAGATGGCGGCGCCCACAATTACTTTGAACAACGGCAAGAAGATCCCGCAGCTCGGCTTCGGTACCTGGCAGGTGAGACATGCTGGCAGATATAAGCATTGGGTTTCTGACTACTTATCTTCTTCGCTGTATTTATATTGTAGTGCTACCCGTACTTCTTCTTAAGTTCTATAGCAGTGTTTCATTTGCCACTTTTCTATATTAAGAATTTCATTTATTTTATTAATTAGATATTATTTTATGCAGCACAGTTATGCTCATAAAGTCGTTATGTAATTGCACTTGTTGAACTAAACGCATGCTCAGAAATACTCGATTACCCAAATCTGTATATTTTAGTGTCTGCCAGGCGCTGGGATCGAACCACAGACCCTTGCTTCACCACATGAGCTAATTGCAATAGAAATGGCCGCAGACAACCCTCCAATTAAGTTTCAGGCGTCATTCATTCCCAACGAAAGTCCCTGTAAATGTTTCTCAGGTGTTTCGCTCACGAGATACTTTTAATCATCAAACTAAGTGAAATAAATAAATATCATTTTGAGCACACCAAACATGTTGCGTAGAACCTGACAGTTCTTTCTACGATATTGCCAGTTGTATACTGATATCCCAGAAAGTTTTTTTGAGCGACTGTAGCCTATAACACAGTCTGTGAGCATTAATACCGCACCAATGCTGTTTTAATACCATTACTTATATTTAACTTCTGTAATTTACAATGCTGTATTCGTATTTTTGCTAGTGATATGTAATCATTATTCATATTATTTTCCACTTGTTTCTATGCGAATTGGTTATAATTGTCACAACTAAGTTGGCATAAATGCCAACTTTTGGAAAGTGCAAAACACTGCACCCGTGTCTTAGACAGACTGTCGAGCATATGTTACACAGGTTGCATAACGACAGACGTTATTAATGAACGTCAGAAAAGACAACATAACTAATTTAAACGAGAACCAGAGCCCTAAGAGTGTCACATAAAGGCGATAATTTTTAATCCACTCATCCTTTCATTTCTTTATCTATCAAAAATTATTGATTAAAATACACTGTTACCACTCTTCAAACAGTTAAAATTTCGCCTCTACCAATAACATTAATATTAAAGGGGTACTTTTACAAAATGCAAACGAACACTTTTAACGGCTTCGTTCACAAAAATGTTATACGAAAAATTGGTCATTAATATCACGTTATTTCTTATTTACATATATTCGGAAAGTCACTGATTCGATCACCGACTCCGGCCATCCTGAATTCGGTTTTCCATGGTTTCCCGATATCGCTCCAGGTGAATGCTGGGATGGCACCTTAACAAAGGCCATGGGCGACTCCTCTCCCAGCTCCTGTCATTGTACCAAGCAGTGTGTCGCTGTCTATAATGACCTCACTGTACACGAGATCTACAGTCAACTTATCCCTCGTATCTTATTTACGTACGCAAGAGCATTTCCAACCGCGTACTTTGAGGGTGCGTACCTCCCTTAATAATAACTTAGGCCATATTTCTCTATTATGTTTTTGTTATATTTTGTGGACAGGAATTATCTCCCAAATGGTGTCTTATTAAGACTCATCGTGTATATAAGTGGAGGACGGCAGCGGTGCTTGCTATCGTTTCTGCCTCTGAAGTTGACGAATCCGAACACTTTAGTTTAATTAGAGTAACCAATGTCAATATGGTTGTATGTAGTATAATTAGTCAAAGACCATATCCTCGAGTACTGCAGACTGAAACCCTGGGAATCGATACAGATGCTGTGTTTCCTTCTTTATTATTATTATTATTTTACTAATATAAAGTAAACCCACCATCACTTATCCAAGAGATATGTCCAATAGGAAGGATAAATAACAAGAAGAATTAATAATACAACTCTGACGTAATTTAATAATGAAAACAGTGCGCCATATAGCTTTCATGTACTAATATAACCTTTGTTAAGTAGTTGAAAGAAATGCATAGTTTTACCTAACAATCATTAAATCAGGCACATAGAGGAGGGGTCTGCGTCTTCCCTAGGCTTGTGGTTGGTTGCAAGTTTCGCAACAAATACAGAAGTTTTTTTTGCGGAAAATATAGTTGATAGTCGTTAAGTGACGTGTAGGAGTACTAATGAATTCGTAGGCATCTGATGAACAACTATGAGGGATCCCACTAGGAACGATAGAACATCCGTACTCGAGGCAGTGATAGCGTCATGTATCCTCCATGTATTATGAATATATTTGACAAACATTTACTGCACTAGTGCAGATACCTCAGGTGCATATAAATAGCTTTCCTTTCCATAAAACTAAATAGTAAAACGCTTTGATTCTTTAAATAGCCGAGAAACCGACATTAAAACCAAAATTTTTAACCAAACTATGCATTCGGGTATTGACTCCAGGACATTTGGAACGCAGGACATTTCGACTCCGTGCCTTTTCCTTCAGCGTGTAACCCGCTTTAAAATATATATTTTTTATGAAGTAACTTTTAAGATTGTGATTAAGGAGCAATATAGAATCCCTAGGTACTGAGACAGTAAAGAGGAGATCATCATTAAATTACTTTCGTTTTGTGTCTGTGCATACAAACCTCTAAATAAACTAGGAAACTCTAATCTTTGTTCACAATTCCAATTTTAAATTCTGAAATTATACTTACAAGAATGTAATTGGCACACGCCAACAACTACATAAATGTATAGAAATAGTAATAATTCTTATGCCTTTTATCATACACTAATAAATGAACTTTTACCAATGCTTTTCCATCTGTGTCGTAATTAACTATGTTTGAAGGCAGCAAACAGCAAGACATGTGCAAAAATTCTATATACATACAGATACTCCAAGAACAGAAACATCAGAACTTCTGTTAATTAAATCAATATTATCTTGCAAATTTATATCGATTTCCTGCATTCCATTTCAATGACGGAGCCACAAGTTTTACTATGCCTGTATAAATGTTATTTTTGTTTACGTTTATAACAGGAAATACATGTTGTATTCATTGAAATATAGAGTTTAAGTTCTTCCCACACCACAATTATTGTTGGTATTGTCCTTCAATGTAATGCACATAAGTACTAAATTACAATTACTCTTTAAGGTTAAACTACATATAAATAACTTATAAACAAACGTTACAGTCACGACTTGATTTAAACTATCTTGAGTGTAACGATACAGCAAACTTGGAAATATGTTTTAACTGAACCCACTAATTATCGTTAAACCGTTGTTACTATTGCTAAGTTAAATCTGTTTGACACACAGTATTATCGACAATAACTTGTGTATTTGCGATCAGTGTCATTTATTCAGACCTAAAATGCGTTCGTTAAAAAGTTTATTAGGATAAGTATATTTTTATTACAACCCATTCAACCCTAATTCAACAATTTCAACAAAGCACTCCTCTTACTATCACTTGTTGTCGATCTACTTTATATTCAATTCTGGCGGACACAAAAATGTATCAAATCTCACTTTAACGAACATATTTGGTCAACTTTACGAAGAATAAATGAAGAAGATATTTTTTCTACTTGTGACCAAATGTATTAATTTTTTTTTTTTGGCATTTTTCATTTCGGAAATGTAAGTAGATGCAGACATAGGTATATTTATAGTAGCCGTGTGCGCACAGGTTTACCAATTTTTACATGTATTAAAGGAAATTATTCTGAATATGCAATGTGGAAAACATTGTCCATCGATTTTTTATTAGTGACAATGAGGTTTCCTAAACCAACCTCACATTTATCAATACCATTTGTGAAATTTTTCAATCGTCGATATTAATAGCATAATTGCAGACACTAGATAATATTTTGCATGTAAGTATTTTCTTTCGGTTCCAAACACATGAAACTGAATGATACTACGTTTCACGTAAAACTAACCACGTTCACTTGAGGCGGCGCAGAGAATCACGTGACATTTTGACACCTTCCAACAGCAGAAGGCCATACTGTTGCAGTTTATGATGGATTTACAATGATCCCTAGCATCCATCCGTCAATCATGTGAATTCCAATCACTTGGGAGTCTGCTATAATTCCATCCATTTCTTTGTCATGATCTTGCCAAGCTTAAGTTTTTAATGTCAGACGGATGCATTGCAGCCTTCTAAGTTATATTCGGTGATTACAAGCCTGTGGAATTAATATTCAAGTGTCTACAGTATTTTTGTTTAATATTGTGTAAATCGTATGCATTTTCCTGTTGTATTCTGGTTTTGTTTGTCTATATACTGTGTTGCTTGCCAATTATTATCTGCTTGCAAATGTTTATTAACGTTACATTAATTTGCCGTCAAAGTTTTCTGGGGATCTTTTATTGAATTACGCGCACGAGCATGAGTTTATTTACGATTGCTACAGTATAAATTGGTTCAAGTCTACACATTGTCGAATATATGAGTTGGCGACACTGCTTAGACGCATGTCTGCTGTGTTATTGTAAATCGTTTGGATATGAAACTGACAGGCGGATTGCAGACAAATGAGACGTATCATGGTATATCCAACTTTACTGACAGATAGTCACAGAGGTTCCACGATAAATATTTCTACCTTCGACAACTACCCCCCTAACTCAAGACGAGACTAGGTAAGCAGAAAATTTGAGCCTATCCAGTAAAATGTAATGCGCAGTTGCATAGAGGAAGGCAAAGAACACTTACTGATATTTTTACCTTGGACAACTACTACTCAGCATGTTAAGATTGAGCATTTAGTAATACGAACAACGGTTACAAGATGGAAGGGACCGGGTTTCATTCCCGACTGCGGCCATTGTGATATCTGCTGTCCATTCTTTCCCAAGACGCTTCAGACGAATGATGGAATCAGGGGCGTCATTTAGGCCCCCCTGGGTTTAGAATTTTAAGTGTATAAAATATATTATTTGTATTTTGTTATTTAAGCAATGCAAAATTAAGCATATAAAACTGAAGTTTCATTAATTAAATTTTTAATTTTTACATGCATAATTAATAAGAAGATGCAACAAGGTCACTATCGCAGAAAAAAAATTTGCCCCCCCCCCCCAAGAAAAACCTGAAATGACGCCCCTGGGTGGAATGATGCCTTAAAATAGGCTAGGGTTGATTCCTCTCTCAGTTCTTGTCCTTGTGTCAAGTTGAGTGTAACTGTCTCCAATGAACTCAATATCGACGATACACAAGTCACATTTAAATAAATATTTAGTTAAAAGTACATAAATTTCGTGGTCAGTCACACCACATTATGTTATTTCCTATGCTACAAATCCCTAAAATAACTTCTTTCGTTGTTAAGTCCTAAAAATACCTTCAATGTTAAAACTAAAAGGCAAGCTTTTAACTGGTGTTAACGCTGTGAAATTATGCCCAGTATTTAAAAAAATGCTTTTTGGGATTTTCCTTTAACATAAGCTCATTTAAAATTCCCAAATTTTATGAAAAATTACTTAGGCAAATATCCTAAACAGTTAAACAATACTATTTCAGTGTCATTGTGTGATTGTTATAAGATAATCAGTCACATCTCTCTTAACAGTTAGATATTACACAAACAAGTTTGGCTACAAATATTTGTCAATTCAGCGGCAATAGTAATAATTTGCTTGGGGATACGCAATACCTTGAGCTATAATTTCGAATTTTAAACTACAGTTGCGTGTTAATTCTGAATTTGGGATTGTTGTACATGCAAACTGGAATTTGAAAGTTCAGACAGAGTATTGCCATTTGTATTTTATAAAATATAAATCCGTATTTTTGTACTGTATGACTGAAGTGCTATTTTCACGATTTTGATACCAATTTTTCAACCAAATTTTAAATGTCCTTAAAACGTAATCATAGAGAAATTCTACTTAAAATAATTATTTATATATATATATATATATATATATATATATATATATATCAGCGAATTTTTTTCGTACGCATTGTTTTGTAGAATTTTTTTAAGTTGATCAATGTTAACACTTTATTAAAAAAACTTTATTTATATGATGAGAAGAAAGACGACGCTCGTTTGCAACCATGAGGAAAACTTCAGTAAATTTGTCCAGAGACAGAAAAACTGTCCCTGTTTTACATTCTGACAGGGTTCACCATGACATGCATATCTGTTCCCAGCGACGTTGCTCATGTGTTTTAAAAACCATATGTTCCTACACTTTGTTTTGCAACTCTACCTCACAGTGTGTGAACGAGACAGCCATCACGACGACAGGGCAAACAAAGATAAGGATATTTCAGTCAGCTGGACAGTTAGATATTGTTCAAGCGGTGGAAAAGGCAATGAATGTGTAATCTTCGCGGTTTACAAAATATTAAACTTGCCAGTTGGAAATGAATATATATTTTACTTTACTATTACTTATCCTACATTCATGTAGTGTTGTTCTTTTTGAGCGTGTAGTGTAGCCTGCATTTTTTTCGTCTGGGTCACTCATTTATCAGCACCATTATCCATCAATAGAAAATATTTCAAATAATAATCTAAATTATGTTTACAATATCGCAGTTCGCATTGTGTATGTCGCACTGTAAAAGTATGCAGCTACAAGTCAGAAGAAGCTGTTTGTAAGTAGAACAATATTAATATTTGGGGACACTTTTAACACGATTTAGCTTTATGAATAATTTAAAAAAAATCGTTGATGGAGTCCATTTAAATAAATACTTTTTGATAAGAGTAAGCTTAGACGTTACCTGGGCCACTTTTGGATTAGTTGTCATATTATTGCAAAAAGAAGGTGTAACGGGCATATTTCATATATGCTATAAAATGTAGTGATAAGCTACAATTTAAGACCTTTTTTTATTTTTCCTGTAAAGGCAATAGTTTCAATTAAGTGGATTCAACATTAATATTTATTACAGTGCAATGGTCAGAGGTATATACAGGTACGACGTACTCGTCATACATCAAGGCGTATGTGATACGCCATCCACTGTAATTAAAAACACCTAAAACTATCACTATCACAAATTATACAATAATAAATATATCTTGTTTGGTATCATTGTAACCTGCAAAGCGCCATTTGGTCAATTATGGTAAAGTAATTAGCATAAGTTTGCATGTGTTCATTATAGTTTTTGTGAGTAACTACCCATCAATCTGGCGACCTAGAAGGCCAGCTGCAGCCTGCAACGCCACATGTGGGCTTTAGAGTCGAAAGAATAGACCTTGTCCCCCCTCCTTCTTCGCTCTTTCTTTCTGTCTCTCTCTTCCCACTCTTTCTTCCCCCGCTTTCTCCGGCACACTGGTAACGAAATACTCATTGTAATAATGTATTAATTAAAATATGTCAATAATATTAAAAAGTAAGCAGATTATTTATGTATTTTAGTGATGTTAAAATGTACAACTTTATTTTGTGTAATAAACGTAGGCCGTTAATAGCGGTCTCACGCATTCGCAGGAAGCAGGGTCCCTCTCTCTGATTGGCTGAGAGGAACTTCGCCACCTCCTTGTGTTCGGAGGTGGGGAAGAGACGCGAGGCTTACAGAGGAGTACGCGGGATGCTGGGAGAGACGCGAATATGTAAGCAAGCAAGCAACAGTGTTTAACTCCGGTGGAAAAAGGGATAATTTCTTAATCGTCGTCAAACTGCGGGGCGGTGGACAGCGTACTTAGGGTCACCAGTCGAGTGGACTTCTGGGTAGTCGCGGCCGTTTCCCAAATAACTCAACTCCGTCAATTATCTTTTCAACACTGGAAGAAAATACTTAATTGTTTCGCTAACATAAGTCGAAGTAGTTTAAAGTCAACTGAATCTGCAACCCGAGGTGCGTGGGTTCGTCGGCGATTGTTTTATAATGAGAAATGTGAGTTTGCTTTAGCTAGTAGGGCACATCATCAGTCTTTCATTAATCCATTTTAATCGTCGTAGATACGGACGGAAGCAGATTAAGGGCAGTAATAAGAATAAACGTAACAAAGGTAAGTTTGACAGTTGGGTATACCAGTCCATCATTATAAACCTACGAATATTCCAGAAAGCGCTTTGGTGCTATTAGATTTAAAATATAAAAACATGCTTTTTCCTCTAATCGTAAATGCTCGTTTT
The DNA here is from genome assembly GCA_003012365.1 of Medauroidea extradentata. Classification (NCBI taxonomy): domain Eukaryota; kingdom Metazoa; phylum Arthropoda; class Insecta; order Phasmatodea; family Phasmatidae; genus Medauroidea; species Medauroidea extradentata. The sequence continues at coordinate 66,146 of PNEQ01110216.1, forward strand.
CGGAAAGCTAAGGGTTATGGCCGTATTACTTTGACAGAACGAATGTACATCTGATTCATGGGCGGTGTCAAGGCGACTGAACTGACGTCCGTCTTCGTGTGCTTCGTCTGCGTATTTCCAAAACTCTGTACCAATCTCTTTCCCATGCGAGCATTACCCCTTTCAGTGAGATCTCTGCAATGCCGGCTCTCTCACATGCTAGTTCTTTTAGATGTTATCTTTTTCTTATGTGAGTTCTCTCCCATGTAAGCTCTCTCCCACACAACTCCTTACGCAGTAATATTTCTACCACACGATCACACTAATGCAGTCTCCCTCACATGCGATATATCTCTTGTGATCTCACCAATCAACGTCTATGTGCACATATAACAGAGATACCACTTTGGCTCTTCTCTTTACTAAACTTCCGGCTAAATGATGAAAACAAAGGATGTTAATCGCTTTGGACTTGATGTGTGTGCGAACATTTCGGTCCCTGTTTTTCACGAACTGTTCATTGAATTTTTTAAATTTAACTAACTCTTGTCTTCATACGTTTAAATGTGCATATGCATAATTTGACGTGCATATCCGAAGATTAGATTAAAAATAAATGTTTTCTTATTCGTCTGCGCTTTTTAAACAATCGGGAAGGTGATGTTAACACTCATGATAAGTTTTCATAACCTCACTTAAAATAACGGAATAAAAATAAGAGTTTTAATTATGCTGTATATAATTTATGCTTAGTTAAAATGTATTAATTTATATATATATATATATATATATATATATATATATATATCACGTTTCTTCCAACAACGTTATGCGAAACAAGGATTGCGACTCTTATAGTCACAGTATAGCTAATGAAATGTGCAACGCAGAAAGTCCGCCAAATTTTCCGTTTTAAATATTAGGCGTCAGGTTAGGAAACAGAGAAAAACTATACATTTGCTTAATACATGCACAAATCAAGCTAGTTTAACAAAATTGGGTGACCTTTAAGCCATATTCATACTTGAAACAGTTATTTTTGTTGTGGAAATGAGAACTTCACACTTTGACATGAATCTTTTCCATGACGTTCAGCCATATTTTAATGGCATGATCAATAGTGAACTAATAAAATGCACGTATTTCATTCAGAAGCTAGGCAAGTAATGTGGTTTAGGTTTGGGTGTTAACTATAGTGAAAAAATTGTGGAACGCTGCTTTGCAAAAAAAAAAAAGTCAATCCCGTATTCTTACAACGCTACTGCAACTGAGTTATTCATCCTCTGTATCGCTTTCCCTGCTTCTCTGACTCTTTGATCTCTGCCTGTATGTATTTGTAAGTACAAGGTGGAGTAATGTAGGGTTGCTCTGTCACGTGACCAGTTTCTAGCTCACCAGGTTACATGTTAATGTCTACAATCAATTAAGGTTTGTAGTATGGTGGGAATCCAAACAAGGTATCTGTATGCTATACATTTGTAAAATGTTAAACAAATTGGATCGGGAGCATTGCATTGTTACACGTTTATATTATTTACGTTTTAATTAGTGTTCATACATTTCTTAATTTTTGACTGTGTATTCAATTTCACTTCGTTATGGTTCAGTTTATGTATGTAATTTGTATTTTGTTCCGCGTCAGGGTGCGAGGTTCGTCTACTAACTGCTTTTAACGGTATTTACGTGCGTTTCACATAAAAATAATATATTTTAACGAAATGGTGTTCCTTTTGTAGACAATATTTGCGAGTACAGTTTCCTCTTAAGAAATACTTTTAGCACACATAGCTTTCTCATAATGGTTCGTCAAAGTCAAAATTTGCATGTTGCGGTGACATGCAAATAGTGAAAACCAGTTGAATAGCTTGAACGAAATAATTCAAATATGTAACGTAATACTATAAAAACTCTCAGCGAACTAATTTGTATTTAAAATAAATGGCTGAATTTCCAACATTTTTTCATAACATTTGCGATTTTTTTGAGATTTAAAATGTTATTTTGTGGGTTTATGAATGTTACGTTACGTAGCCCATGGCATGTTATTTCACTTTGAGATATTTTATTTGAGTGATTCAATTGTTTTTCGCTGTTTGCATGACAGCGTAAGATGCAAATATTCACTTTGACGCACTGTTAAGAGAAAACTATGAGAGCTGAAATTGTTTTCTAAGAAGAAACTGTATTCGTAGCTCCGGCTACAGAATTAACACTATTTCATGAAAATACTAAATTATGATTTTGTACCACTTGAATACCTTGAAGAAGTGTAACCAGGCGTGGTTACAAAATCCCTCTCTTGGTTAGTTGCACACTTGAAGACTTTATTTGGTTACTGTTTACACTCCTCAAGCTGCAATTTCGTCCTATTCACCACATCCTCGTGAATTCTTACTGCTTTCCAGTTGCACCTTTGTTTCGGTTTATATTGCTCTCCCTCCAGATCGCAGTTTAATTATCTGCCTGTTTCTATGTATCCCTTTCTATTTTACTCTTGTGGTCGCAGTGGAGAGAGTACCCGCCTCCCATCACGGCGTTGCGGTTTCGATTCCCAACGGAGTCAGTCCCCGGATATTCGCACGCGGGAATCGTGCCGGACGTCGGGTTTTCTCGAAGATCTCAATTTTCCCACGCTCTTGTCGTTCAGGCGCTTCTTCATTGTGTAGGCCTCATTACATATCGTCCTTCAAGCTAAGCAGATGCCTACAGGCTTCCAGTAATAAGTCTGCATCAGGAGTGTGATACTCTGGCCCCCGGACACGCTTCTCACACGATATTATTTTTTCTTTCTTTTTGATTATCCTATACTGTGTCTTTATTTGTTTCTGTAACCTGCCGCTGTTAGTTTCATTTCCTGGGTTGCTTTTTCTAGCCCTCTAGTTTGTACTCTTGCTTTCTCAATTTCTCTTTATTTCTTTCTCTCTCTCTCTCTGTCGAACTCCTCTCTGCACAACATTAACTAGATGTGCCGATCCACGGCAACACCTTATTCTTGTTTGCATAGACATTTTATTATTTACATTAAGGGTGATGCGGAAACTTCACTGAACCCATGGCACTTGTCACTATGATTCTGTATTGTACTATATAACTCCAAGCACAGTAGTATTTTTATTGTTAGAAGCAGACTACATGTGGCACATAGGGCAAACATTTCTCTCTTAGGCGAGGTGTCGGATGTCACGTCTGTGTTCTAATTGCACGCTCCTTCAAGGCGTTATGTTACTTTTCGTACACACAGACGATCCTCCTTTGGAAGGTCGACAGCTAAGCTAACTTTTCTGATGAAATAGAGGGCAGTGGTAATAAGAGGGGTGATTATTGCGTGTGTTTCTGTATTTATTTGTTTAAATATGTATTTTTCGGGGGTAGTAACTAATGGGGGCGAATCAACTATTTATCTTTAAGAACTGTAGCAGAAACATTCGGAGAACGTATGTGTTGACGGAATCCATAATTAATCATAAATGTCTCACACAAGGTTCACGCAGTTTTAAAGTGTGGCTAAGAATTGATTACATATGGTGTGTTTCGGACTAAAAGTACCGGCGAGTAACTGCACTGGTACCTGAACAGAGCATGCAGTGTATTCGCAGACATTCCCTCTCTGAGATGATTGACAAAAATCTACTAATTAGATAAACACATTTTCTATGTAAGACTAGTTTCATACGAGTGTGTGGTCAGAGTTAGCAAAAAATCTATCTATCCTTATTTATAAAGTAACATCAGCATTATTAATAATAGTTGACCTATTTATTTTTAAGTTATTATTATATGTACTGAGGTTTATTTTTTAATGTTATAATATTGATGGATAAGATCAATATTAAGTTGTATTATCATGTATTCACCAAACAATTAGGCGAAAATTTTTCATTTTCATTCAAAACCAGACATGTTCGTCAAATTGAAGTTTTTCGTCAAAACAAATTTGAAATAGCTGATATCTATTATTGGGAGGCGTAAATTTATGAAATGCAGTCACTGACAAGTTCACTGCCTTTAAAGTTAACCGTGTTCATAATATTCAATAATAACTGGACATGACCAAATATTCTTTTATTACATACCAAATATTATATAGATATATGTCACATTCGTAACCGTAATTTCACAATTAATGTGACGTACTATAATAAACCTCTCATATTTTATTTTCGCTGGTTTTCTAATGTAACAGTCATTTTTGATCTCCTGTAAAATTTGATGATGTAGACACGTCTATTTTGAAAGTTCGCATCTCAATTCTCTTAAAACATAAAACACTATGCAATGAGCTATTTACGTACAATGTGGCATGGCGCAGTCTCCCGTGATGAAATAAGGAAACAAACTCACAATGAGTAACATATGTGTATTAATTCTGACTCATTTATTGCAAACATTCTTCGTAAAATTAGTTTTAATGAGACTCAAATAAAATGATTACAAATCAAATGGTACATATATTTTATATACAATACCATATTGGTTGGTATGTGTGCGGTTCTGTGAAATAATATTAAGAATGCGATTTAGATCTTGCCACTGTGATACTCAATATCGCATTTTATCTTCTTGACAGTGTAATCAATTCTTAATTTTAAACTTCTAATTTAAACCTTGTGTCACTGCTTGATGAAGTAGACGGATGGACTTATCTTATCTCAGTTTTACAGTTTTGTTTATCTTAAGCTGGCTGCTCCACTCGAGAGTACTCTAAGCGTCCTAAAATTATGCGTGTGTAAATTGGCATTACGTTGAGTTTGGTCTCATTTGTGCGTGATCACTGTGATTTTTTTCTAGTATTCGTCACAATGAATATGTGGATTTTCGTACATAACAATGTCGAGTATAATGGAGTAAAGCGTTTAAGACAGAGACAGGGAGAAGCAAACTTTCAAACTGACATCCGCCGTTCCCTGAGAGACAACAGGAAATTAAGCCGTACAATGGAACAGCGACTGAATGCAAGAGCAGAAGAAACGAGAATAATCATAAAAAAATAACCCCGATGAACGGCAACGACCGCCACGTTTCCTACATAAGAAAATTCGCCGGAAATCAAACGAGGATAGTTCTGTTGAGATACGAGTGGTCTACGAAACCACCACGGTTATATTTTTGTTAATGTAACTAAGTTTTTTTCGCCCTTTTTCCGTAAATGTATCTGATTCACAAGTCTTCAAGATGTCTGATGCCAGTTTTTGTCACCTCCCTTGGTTAAATATTAGGAATAATAGGTACATGTAGGTTATGCGCTTAGAGGAACCATGCCCGCTACGCAGCATTTCTGATTTTTTCGGTGTGTCTAGGACACATAAGATCAAATCTGTCCTCTTACATACTTCAGAATTTCCATTAACATAACACATTTTGTATGCATTTAAAGAACTTATAATTAAATCAGAAATCAAAGAGCATTACTTAATTTAATACATTATGAATTAAGCTAAGAATTTGTAAATATATGAGATATAGTTGTAAGTCCCAGAAACAAATACCATACCTAGTACCCAAAACTCAAATACAACTATCAGGATACAATAATATAATTTAGATTTTAAGTAGAACATACCTTCAGGAAATTTATAAAAGTGAAATAAACCAAATATAATGTTGACGATTGGATTATGGGATTCTTCTCGTTCATTTTATAGTCAAGTACTTTACCGTTTATTGTCTGTTAGAGTCAATTGTTCGGTATAAGCCCTACTTTCTACCAACACCAATACCAGCAACATAGAATTATTGTACATAGGATTTTGCTTTATATATAGTTGGGATGGTATGTTTTATACATACCGATTAGTTGTATTAAACAAATTATAAATATAAAATTTGATTCAGTTGTTAAAATTTTCGCAAATAGAAAATTAAATATATATATATATATATATATATATATATATATATATATATAATCTCAGTATTATACGAGTAAGATAAATTATCAAACAAAAATACTTTATGATTTTAAAATATTAGAACTTATATTTTAGTTAATATTTATTTTCAAAACAAATAGCAATTAAAATATATTATTTGTGCAATAATAGGAGAAAAATTAATGTCAGTGACCAAGGTAAAAATTAAATCACATAATACTAAGCAATTTAATATTATACGTATAGAAGAATTACTTTTATAGTATTGCACCATTAGTTTTAAGTCACAATGACAGGCAATTACATGAGTTAGAGACCTGCTATCGTGACTTGGCGCTTTATGGTCTTGGAGAGTTTATATTTGGGTCTGCCGTCATTCTTGTGCGATGTCTAATCTGACACACCTCGCAGACCTTGGCACGTTAAGTATGTCACTGGAAAGTGTTAAGATAACACAAATTATAAGTGGACTTGATAGCAGATGGTTTTATTCTTCTTTAACTATCGAAGAATGTTCCACAAGAACTTGATCTATACGGTGAATTGCAAGTCACGGATGGGTGTACATGTTACTTAGCATAATGTAATTTGTACAATTACATTACATAAGATTAAAAACATACCTATCCCAATAAGGGTAAGTTATCTACTGAAATAAAAAGTGGTTACGTAGCCTCAAAATCCTCAAAATGTTTCAATGAAAGATTGCCGTTTATAAACCAGTATATCGCCAATACTTACAAACATTGACACTTTCAAATAATATGCATGGTAGGAATCACTATTCGAGTTAGTTGAACATTGATTATATTTTAAAAATTGAAAATACCTAGCATTTATGACGTGACCCTTTCTAGTATACTAAAACTGCGAAGTATATGTTAGTTTCGGAGAAACGAAACTTGCCAAATATGATACTCAACAGCAGTCCAGTTTAACCCTAATTAATAATTAACTACTACGTTACCATCTACAACATGTCATAAATTACTGCATACCAATAAAAGTTTTATATGGACCGTGAGTTGACGCGATTTTTATGTCGAATGATGTTAATTTATTTACACAATTACGGAGTACTGTACATCGGCAAAAGTATGGAGATCTCAAGCTAAAACATAAAACATAGGCCCTTACGTCGATCATAGACGAGAAATATCAATAAGAATTAGTTATACATTTTGATTTTAGAGCATTTATTTATTAAACATGTATCGCTTGCGAAAGAACACAATTTAAAACAATTTCTTAAAATTGTAATATGATGAACTGTCAATGAGAAATAAAACTGCTCAAACAAGACCTAAATGCTGAAATTGATATTTAAATTTTATAAAATGAGTTCCCCATTTATTTATTACGAGAGCTAAACAGAGAAGGTTGCTATAAGTTTGAAATTACGGACTAGCCAGGAGTGGGGAAGTGCAAAGAAACAGCTCTCAAGATTATGCTGATCTTTCTCTGTAGGCACCTTCAGTCACGTCATCTTATTTACTAATGTCGTGTTGTAATTAACTGCTAAGATTCTAGTGAACATTGCTTAGTTGATTGCCGGGAGTGGGAGTCATGGTGCTATCATACTCCAGACACTTTAAATCCGCGGCGAAAGGCAACGGCTTGCAGCTTTGAGCAGTTTGTAAGAAGTTGAGGCTTGCAAGGTAATGTATTCATGAGGTTGTGGCAGGTCATCACTTCGTCGTTCTATCTAGACCTGATGGCCCTTCTTGTCGCGGACAGACAACTGTTGTCTTACGACATCGTTCTGCCGTTGCACTGGAAGAAACACTTTTAGAAGCTAGTCCCTGTTAAATATATTATTTGCTGGTAAACACGTATGAAATATATGTTTACCACAATTTTTATTGGTTACGGTAGAGTTTTCTTACGTAATACAAAAAATATTTTAATGGGTAGATACCAAATATATACAGGATGAGTCGTTATTTTATGCTCACCTGCGGGAGTGAATACATGAGGTCTAATAAATAAGGAAACAATATTACAACATTGGGCCTATTGTGACGTGCGACGGAGTGATGGAAGTAAGAAATATGTATTTTGACAATAACAAATCAGACACAAGTAACTGAGCAACAAAATTACGCATACAGGTTACTAATGAAGGGATAGACGACAACAACATAAGTTATGTTACCAAGGGAGCACGCTTTCTTATTTAACTATGGGGTTGACAATCCCTTCACGCTTAGATCTTTGTAACCTTTTGACTTGCAATGATTGGAGGTGACATGTATGTGATCAGCATGCAAACATTAATAGTTAAGTTTGCGTTGAGAAAAACTGCTAATACGAACCATACCCTCAGAAATCACATGTTAAGTTGGTAAGTGTATTGTGGTGGCCTAGAAGGTAGGCAGCAAATAAAGAGTGTCGGGGTATTACAGTACGTGTACTGTTGTATCAAGTGTCAATGCATACTACTCTACCAAGCCAACTAGTCATGCCGGAAATAGGATAACTAGTTGGAAAATAATTCACCACCTTGTGTAGCTACGCTTAATTATCCACCATATACCTGGCCAAATTTCAGTCTCATAACTAGCTAATGTTTAGCCTAACTGCCAAGCTTGTAATGCCTGTCTGCGTTGCAAAACAGTGCATTAGTTTTTGGACATCACAATATCTTATGATGGGTGCTTACAACCGTATTACTTGATAAAATTAACCAATTAACGAACCTTAAGAAGACTGTATTGTAAAGTAACAGTAAATGCACTCATGTTTAGTAACAAATGCTGGATCCTTGTCTTTTCCCCCTTATTTTAACATATGAGTACCAATAAACGCACAGTAGCTGCTGAAGGGAATCCAGGAAAAAAAATTCCAGGATTTAAGAACATTCACAATTAGTTTAAATACGTGATGAGAAACTGCGGACACCTGCCAACGATCGCAAACCAGATACAATGAATATTCAATGTACTAATAGCTGCGACTCTGGAGTGATCCGGCAGAGTGTAAAATTGTTGTATACGGTTAAAAATATAAATTCGTATTCTTGAAACCCGCCTGCAGGTACTGCAAATACGCATTAATTTTATGGAACAAATTATCTATGGAACAATAGCCTGATGAAATTAGTTTGATTCAAGGAATGAAAAACCAAAGGGTAATTCGTATAGATGAAATTAATTACATTGCCGTTTAGAAAAGACGAAAAAAATTGTGTGTTTGAGTTTCTTTAATACTTAGTGTAATGAAGGAATTTACCTACACTCTTAGCCATGAGTCGTAATCGGAAGAATCATTACAAATTAACTGAGGGAGATGGCACAATGATAACACGTTGGATTTGTAATTGGGAAGACACAGGTTCGATACCCGTCTGCAGCCTTCGTGATTTTAGTTTTCCATAGTTTCCTGAAATCACCCCAGGTGAATGCTGGGATGGATTCCTTTACAAAGGACATGATACGAAAGTGTCCACTTATGTGTTTCTATCTGTAATGACATTGACTACTGACGAGACGTTATGGCCCACTTAAATATTGCAATAATTTAACTTTCTCATTACACTTAATTTAAATGTATGTAAATTAATAATGGCGGCATAGGAATAATTATTATTGCCGCCTGAAGTACACGAGTGTCGTATCAACACAGGCTATACAACTGTACTATGTGAATTTTCCCTCACCTGTTATCTGTCTGCTTTCTACCCCGCGATACTAGCGTCTGGCGAACTTCCCTCCTGTGATGGTTGGTCGTATATTACTAGGTTGGCAGCCTGCTAGTAGTGTTGTGGTTCACACTACAAGCAACTCGTCACAGTGTGTACGATCAAGGGGAGTAGTGAGGAACTTGCCGATATGCATCTCGCATATGGTGAAATGTGTAATTCATCTGCACCGCATTATTGATGTACTGAAATGTACCTTACCTACCCGTCGTTTGCCACATGCACGTTCATTCACGTCAGTTCATCAACGTTTGCGTGAAATAGGAACTTAACGAGCAAGTTACCGCACTGTTGGTCGACCTCAATTGAACACTTCAGTCTCAAGGTAGATGTCGGACGAGGATGCTGCGCGTGAAATCCAGAAGTCATTACTTCCCACTTTTTTAGTCATCTACCAGAATAAATCTATTCTTTTCGCCACTCGCAACTCAACGATGTCTTTTTCACAGAAATGCAAAACACACTTTTATATTAGCTTTGGAATCTCAGTCAGTTTATATATAAACATTCCTATCTTTAAATTAACAAGATGTGTCAAACAGTTTAAAAATTACATACATAGCATTTAAAAATATGACTAGATTCTCAATTTCAATTAAAGTCAAAGAATATTCGTTATGTCACAAGGTAATTATGGTTGTTGTGAGTTCTGGTTGCCGTGTTTGTATTTCAGGCAGTGATCGTCAGTGTGTAAACGTTTAGCGCTGATGTGTATTAGCACTGATGATTCGAATATTTTTGTGCTGGTCGTTGGTGTGTGTGGATTGTGCTAAATGTTGGTATATTATTTTTTTCTGACGATTGGTTGATTTTTGGCACTGATAGTTTAATACATGAGTTTAGTGTTTGCTTTGTTATTGATTGTTTGTGTGAGTTTTAGCTCTAATAGTTGGGTTTGTGTGTAGCACTGAAAATTGTTGTGTGTTGTATTTCTGACGGTTTTAGTGTATTTTGGAACATATGTTTGATGTGTCTTTTGGAGCTGATGTTTGGCTTGTGTGGTTGTGGTGGCAGTCGAAACCCGGCGAGGTGGAGCAGGCAGTGAAGGACGCAATAGACGCAGGCTACCGCCATATAGACGGCGCATTCATCTACGGCAACGAGAAGGAAGTGGGCGCTGGCATCAGAGCCAAAATATCTGAGGGTGTCGTCAAGAGAGAGGATCTCTTCGTTACCAGCAAGGTGAGTACCAGCAACTTCTAGACCTGCTACTATGTGTGAGTACATGCATGTTCAATGCCTATCTCAAACTGCAGCAGCCAGTCGCTGCACAGAGTGTCTTCAAGTAGCCCTCTCATGTTACAAAAATATGCCAAAGTGGCACAGTGGTAAGACGCGTGTTCCATTCCCTGTCAGACCATCTTGATTTTAGCTCTTCATGGTTATCCTCTATCACTCCATGCATATTATGAAATTGTTCCTAAATATATGTCATGACAGAGTCCCTCCTGGTCCCGATTTACTGAGGGGAAATCGTCTCTAGTGACCTCGCTGTTGACCAAAAATATGTCCTACCTAACTCACTGACAAAAAAATTCTGAAATTAGTAAACTGAAATTAAGATTAAAACAATTAAAGTGCTAACAAAACTTGGGAGCCGCTTATCACGCAATGCTTAAACTCTTTGCCCATCACTAAAGTAGTCAACGTGGCGTTCGATGTAAAATTATGCAGGGGGTGTAGCAACCTATGAATATTACATTAATACATAGGCTAGTTCTGTTAGCGTGGCAGTCTATTTTACATAACGTATGATTACAAAATTAACCTTTTTAACGTGTAATTGCCAATTTTTCAACGATTTGTCATGACGATTTCAGGATACGTTTTATACACATAGAAAGCACATAGATTAATAACAGCGAGGCAAATATGAACTTGAGTACACCCTCCCCCTCCAATCTTCTCCCAAACACGTGGTACTTTCCTCATCCCTCTACACCGGTTGGGTATTCGGTACTGGCTCACATACAAAATATACTCTTATCATTTCAGCAGTTACGCTGATTTAAAATATTTGTAGGGGTGAAAATATAACCTTGTTATAGTGTTACATAATTTGTTAACTATTTTATCGCACCTGATATTCCAAATTATAAGACATTAGTTCAATATTGTTTTCAGTAAGAATGAGAACATAGGCGTCGTAGCGTTGTACGTGCAAGGTAGGCAGCTCAGCAGTTATGTTGAGGTTATGGCGTACCTGCTAAAGCCTAGACTACAATGAACATTTACATTATCCTAAGATACATAGTTTTTGTGATAAGAATATCATTAACACCAACACAAGTGCCGAGGGCTTGTTACAATGTTAATACATTGAGTAATAAGGATTTGAAATTTGGCTGTTATTGTTGAGAAAGAATTTATGTTAATGCAGTTGGCGATGTATAGACAAATAATTAAAATATAGTGTTTACAATCTCGATAATATATTGCATTTATTAATGCTCCTGAAGGTGATCGAAATATGATTATTTTCATTTCTATGTGTGAAAGTTAAGTATTTTCAAAAAAACTTCAGTACTTTCTTTCTTCCTAAACTAACATACGACAGTAGTTTTTCTGAATAACCAAGTACAAAAATACTATTTTATGTTCTGCTAATTTAGTATTTCGTGCGACAATGTAGATTCACTTTCTGAGCTTCTGACTGGCCAAGCCTTTTACACATTATCAGTATTAAGGCCATGCCTC